>WNGS01076321.1:20564-66099 GCA_020271785.1 Procambarus virginalis | reverse complement strand
CACCCTGATGGTATCACAATGAACCCCTGGAAGAATGGCAAGCAGTTTGTATGGGACTACACGTGCGTATCAACCCTGGCTAACACTTACATTGACCTCAGTGTTGCACAACCAGGTGGTGCTGCCATCCACAGGGAAGCAGCCAAATCCCGTAAGTATAGAGAACTGGATCACCACTACAATTTTGTCCAAATTTCATCTGAGACACTCGGCGCCTTGGGTAAAAGTGCTACCAGTTTTTTTAAGGAACTGGGTTCTAGGCTCATTGAAACAACAAGGGACCCTAGAGCTGCCAGCTTTCTTTTCCAGCGCCTCAGCGTGGCGATACAGAGGGGAAATGCGCACTGCATCCAGGGTTCCTGCCTGCCATCTGAGGAGCTGGAGGAACTCGACAACCTATGATAACCATCTTTGTAACCTATATGTAACTCCTTTTTTGTAACAAAGTTCGAATAAAGCAAATATATATGTGTACATACAAAAGAATGGGGTGGTAGGAGAAGAAATATTAGTGTTCAGTGAGAAACCACAAGGTCTCCTCTGAATACTTTTAATTTTCTTCTCCGAGGCTATGGGTCCCCACATTGGCACCAGAGGTGGTACCCTTACAAACTTTTATATATATATATATATATATATTATATATATATATATATATATATATATAATATATATATATAATATATATACCCATATATATATATATAAGAGGGAGAGGGGGACGGACACGTGGTGAGCAAGGTCCTACACTTGAACAATTTCAACGTGGATCACGATGCCTGAGCCAGCCAAGACTTGATCTATGTAGGTATGAATACCTGCTGAAGGCCCCGGGGGTGACAAGAAGAACCGTATCTCCTTCATTCCCACACAATGAACGTAGAAAGGTGCGTTGTCTGAGCTTTGTGTATGGCGAGGCAGGTACAGTGTATGGGTGAGGGTGAGGGGAGGGTCGCCGCCGTCTCAGTGCCGCCACCCACCAGCCCCCAGGCGGGGGAGGGGGGAGAGATGGGGGAGGCTCTCGAGCTGCCTACAGTGGTGTTAGTGGAAAGTTAGTGCGTTCATAAGCAAATCGGTGAGTGTAGTGTTAAAAACAAAGTGCACTAGTGATTTCCCCGAGTTGATAGTGTGTAACAAGTGTGATTTCCCCGAGTGTTGACAGTGTGTAACAAGTGTGACGGCGGCCTCCCTCGCGTGCCCCCCCTCCACCCCCCCGCCCGCCATCTTCCCCCTCCCCGCTACCTGCGCCCGACCCAGCCAGCCGCCCATCAACACACAGCCTACCCACACACGGTGCCCAGGCCATGCCCACTGCCCCAGAGAGTATAATGCTTGCCGTGTTACTCTCCACCTGGGAAGGAGAGGGTGCACTCAGTGGGCAGCCAGGCGTCATCACATCTAGGCATGGCACATGTCGCACCTGACACACAGCCTCTTTCCAGCCAAGAAGATGAACTCCCAAGAGGAAAACTGCCAAGTGTGTGACAGACGGTATCGTCTCATTTCAAATGGAACTGTCCGCTATCATACTGTCAATTCAGGTGTTGTCTAGGGTCTAGGCGCCTGCCCCGAGGCAGCGACGATGGACAACCTGCTGCAGGAGCGAGGAACAATACCTCCCTCAACTTCATTTCAGCAAATAATCTGCTTGAAGCAGTCAAAGCGACGTCCACCAGAACCTTGCCCACATCCCCAAGGCTGCCCGTCACCAAGCAGCAGCCAAACTCACCAGTCTGCTGACAAAGGTCAACAATGCTCCCAGAATCTCTGCATCGTGGCACAATCTCCTTCTATTTGGGAATGCATGCCTAGCATTACCGCCCAGGAGAGACAAGTCATTAGCAACCTCTGTAATCAGGGCACTTAATGAATTTCCCAGAGCAGACAACCTGGTCCGCCTCCCCCCTCGTGCCAAGAACACCAGCCGCAGGACGACCAACAATAACTCATCTGAGAACCACAAATGAGAGCACAGATCAGAAAAAAAAGAAACTAACAGGTGCAATCACCAGACTCGCACTATTGCCCCCAGGAACACGACAGCAGCTCTTCAAGACAAACACCCACGCAGAGCCCCCAACAGCAGCAGGGATCCCCAGGAAAACAATGCTGGCATAGAACCCTTGACTGTTCGAGAATCTGAGGTGTACAAAGCAGCCATGTCTTTCCCAACAGGTTCAGCAGGGGGCTTTACAGGTCTAAGACCCCAGCACATCAAACAAATGCTGAACCCGGTGCTTGGAGATGCTGCAAAGGACCTCTAGTGGAGCTTACCAGATTCTCCAACATGTGTTTGGCTGGCGGCATCCCTGAGGATATCAGCCTGTTTTTATGGAGCAGCACTCTGTGCTCTAAAGAAGAAGGATAGGGGTATCATGCCCATTGCCGTTGCAAACACCCTCCGACGCCTCGTAGCTAAGGCTGCAGTGAGATCTATCAGCCAGGAAGCAGCCACCTTGCTGAAACCTCACCAGCTCGGGTTTGGGATTCCCCTAGGTTGTGAAGCTGCAGCACACGCAGCGCGGGCTTACATTGCTGATCTCTCGGACCAGAAGGCCGTAAAGCTTGACTTCAAAATGCTTTCAATCAAGTCAGACGAGACGCTGTCCTCAGGGCTGTACACAACCATTTCTGTCCCCTTTACCGTTCATCCGATCGTGCTACAGTGGGGACTCTAAGCTCCTTTTTGGGGAGCATGAAATAAACTCCTGTGAAGGTGTCCAACAAGGTGACTCCTTAGCACCCCTCCTTTTCTGCCTAGCTATCAAAGAGATCACTGATAGTCTGACAAGCGAGCTAAACATCTGGTACCTGGATGATGGCACTCTCGCTGGAACCCCAGAAACCATTTTGAGGATAAGGAAAATCCAGGAGCAGGGCAGCCTTAGGCCTCATTCTCAATGCATCCAAATGTGAAATAATTTCCGCAACCCAGACATCACTGGGCAAACAAAATGTTCTTCCAGACATTCTCATTGTTGAGCCACCGGACTGCACTCTCCTGGGTGCCCCCATTGGCCACGACAATCGAGGAGGTCCTGGCTGCAAAAATCACTGATCTAAAGAGAATGCTGGACAGGATTGACAAGATTGNGTGAACCTTCTGCATCTACATCCGGCACAAAGATAATATTATTAAAACGAGATTAACACCAGTACGCTTAACCAGAAGCGAGAAAGAGGAAACCACGCCTCCATTAAAAACTTGACTAAATATCACAGTAAGTATAATGTTATTCACAGATAACAGTAAGGTTATCGTGAATAACCGAACTCAATTACGGGTTCTCTTTAGCCCGTGCTACATGGAGATTTCGTTTGAGTAACTAAATCTAATAAACAGCAACAAAAAGTAGATAGAACTACGGCCTCACACACTTGGGGTCCACGGTTCGAGATCCATACAGCCCGGGAATGGAGAGGTGATATTAATAGGATATTAATAAAAGTATCAACACAAAATTGAACGTGAAACAACGGTTATTAATGGATAAGTTTAGATTTAGGAAATACTGGTTAAATATGGTTCGGTAACAGGGTTGTTGATTTTTGCAACCAGTTACTGCGTAACATAATGGAAGTAGGATCCTCGATTGTTTTCAAGCTTTATTAAGATATATATATGAATGAGATTGGATGATATAATAAGAGCTGCCGCACATGGGCCAATAGTCCTTTTGCAGTTACCTTGATTCTTCTTTTCTTAAGGTGTTGCTCCCGCTAGTGATTAGATATAGCTGTTGCAGGATAGCACAAGTAGATCGTTCACAAACAGGAACAAGGGAAATGAGACACTTGATGTTGCTTTGCGAGAAATTTATAGGAACGTTACTCCGTCGCATGATAGTCAATTCCTGAATGAGGTCGGGAAAATTTACATGAATAAGGAACGGAGAAGTAAGTATTATCAATAGAAGGCACCAAACCGGGAAGGCTATGTAGCACCATCAAATGTGCAGGTTAATCAGAGGGCGCTAAATATCACCAAGGATACCAATACGAGAACAAAAACGCATAAGGCGAACGATATCAAAAGTATCAAGAGTCGCCAAGAATTCTATCAAGGGACAAGCGACCGCAGGGGACAGTCAGGAAACAAGACACACGCTCGTCTTGGAAGTCAAGACATTCAACAAGGACATGTACGACCATAAGAGGGACAATGCAATTTGGACAATAAGGAGCAGAGCGGTGCTCCATAAGTGACATGAGTTAAAGATATGGTCAAGACAAAACCAAGCCAGAGCCGTTTCCACCGTCGGTTACGGTGGCAGGAGGAAGGCCACTGGGACACACGACTCTTGAGAGTATGTAGTTGTTACCAATAACAGAAGACCAACAACGCTGCCAACAGGCAAGGATGTAGGCATGAATAACTGGGTAAAAGTCGGAATAAGGAACACCTTTATAGGAGATGCGGACAAGTGCGGATAGCGTCCTTAGCAGCAGTATCCGCACGCTCATTTAAAGAGACACCAACATGGCTGGGAACCCAGCAAAATGCAACCGACTTAAAATTACTGGAGATAAGAAACAGCCAATGTTGAATCTTGATGACCACAGGGTGGACTGGATTAAAGGACCCTAAAGCCATGAGGGCACTACGAGAGTCAACTACTACCACGAAGGAGGACTGATCCCGGGAAAGCAGGAAACGAAGAGCACAGAGAATAGCATAAAGTTCTGCTGTGAAGATGCTAGCCACCCGGAGGAAGGTGACACATATAAGCGTGGTCAGGAAAAAAACAACAGTAGCCCACACCGTCAGCAGACTTTGACCCGTCGGTGAAGATGGGAACGGAGGGGAGTGAGATGAAAAGTGCTCAAGGAAGAGGCGTTTCAGAACTGTAGGAGGGGTAAAAGCTTTAGTGATGCGGGTCAGAGAAGTACAAAATTTGGGAAGGGGGACCCTCCACGGGGGCAAGGAGAGAACAATACGAGGAGAAACATTAGTAAACGAACCGAAAGAGAATCTTGTAAGCGAGACAAACGGACAGAAAGAGGAGGTGGTGAAGAGGAAACAGGAACTACAGGAGGGGTAAAAGTTAAAGCACGATAGAGGCGAGAGTGAGGATGCTGTAAGGATCGCGCTAGATAGCGAAGACTGTAGCGATCACGGCGATCCTGGAGAGACAGAAAGCCAGTGTCAGTGTACAAACTGAGGGTAGGAGTGGAACGAAAAGCACCAGAGCTGAGGCGCAACCCAGTATGGTGCAAAGGATCAAGATGGCAAAGAGTAGAAAGAGAAGCAGAAGAGTATGCAGGGAACCATAATCGAGCTTAAGCAGTACTAGAGAGGAATGCAATAGAGGGAGTGCGCCTATCCGCTCCCCAAGAAGTATGGGACAAAACCTTAAGTAGGTTAAGGCCTTAGAGCATTCCATACGGAGGTAAGAGACATGGGGCGACCAAGACAAACGAGTGCCAAAGAATAACCCAAAAGCTTCACGGAATCTTTGTACTCAAGGGGATGACCATAAAGTGACAAAGAGGGACGAAGAACGACCCGCTTTCGAGTAAAAGTCATGGCACGAGTCTTAGTAGTAGAGAACTTGAAGCCATGATTGGTGGCCCAAGATGACACGGCATCAATCGCAAGTGAAGCCGCCGTTAAAGGAGAGGCGAATCATCACCTCGACAGCAAAGAGTAAGATCGTCAACATAAAGAGCGGAGAAGATGCCAGAAGGAAGGGAGGAAAGGAGACCATTGAGGGCAACCAGAAAAAGAGTAGTACTCAGAACACTACCTAGGGGCACACCTTCACACTGCCAAAAAGAGGCAGAGAGAGTGGCACCAAGCCTGACTCGAAAGGTACGACGAGAGAGAAAGCTTTGAAGGAAGAGAGGGAGATTACCACAAGGGCCAAAAGAACGAAGTTGGGACAGAATATGGTATCTCCAAGTCGTGTGTCATAAACCTTTTCCAGGTCAAAAAGGACAGCAACAACGGAGGTCTTCGCAGCAAAAGCAGGACGAATATAGACCTCCAAGTTCACCAGGACATCAGTCGTGCTGCGGCACTTGCGAAAACCAAATTGAGAAAGCAAGAGGTGGTGATGGTGTTCCAAGAACCACATCAGACAGACATTTACCATACGCTCAAACAGCTTGCAAACACAACTCGTGAGAGCAATAGGGCGGAAGTCCTTAGGGGACGTACCGAGAGACCCTGGTTTCCGAATAGGGAGTACAACGGCATCGAGCCAGTCCTCAGGGACGGACGACGAGTCCCAGACCTGGTTATACAGATTCGGTAAATACTGAAACGTGCACGGAGGGAGATGGCGAAGCATCTCATATTGAACGTCATCTGAGCCCGCTGTCGTAGATCCGCAGAGGGCAAGGGCAGACTGAAGTTCAGAAAGAGAGAAAGGATCGTTATGGGGAAGGCGGAGATGAGTGTGGAAATCTAAAGAAGATTCAAGAACAGGCTTACGGAGAAGGAAGGATGGAGGAAGGTGAGAACCAGAGCTAACAGAAGAAAAGTGGGAACCCAGTTCGGCCGCGACCTTCACTGGATCCGCCACAAGAGTCCCACGGAGGTGGAGAACGGCGAGACATCTGGAACGAACTTGCCCGCAATCTTGCGGATCTTCTTCCAGATCTGCGGTAGAGGAGTATCGGACGTAATGGTGGAAACATAAGATTTCAACTCTCACGTTTAGCAGTACGGATGGTCCTACGGGCCACCGCACTTGCCTTCCGAAACAGAATAAAAGAATCAGTCGTCTGCCGGCGGCGGTGTTTTTTCAGGCTGCACGCTTACAGCGGACAGCCCGAGCACAGTCTGCATTCCACCAGGGAACACACTTCCGTGTGCCCCGGGAGAAGAGCGAGGGATAAAGCTGAGGGCAGCGTTGAAGACAGTGTCATAGAAAAGGAGGAGGGCGCGAGGAAGAGGCAGAGAGGAGAGGTCAGAGAGAGTAGCACGGAGGGTGAATAGGCACCAGTCAGCCTTGGCACACTGCCACCGAGGGAAGGAAGGGGAGGGTGGAAAGAGAAAAAGGAAACGAGGATGGGGAAATGATCACTGTTGTGGAGGTCATCAAGAACCTGCCACGCGAAATCTAAGTAGAGAGACGACGAGCAAAGAGAAAGATCAAGACAGGAAAGGGTGCGAGTTCGAGAGTCCACATGAGTGGGCTCACCAGAATTCAGAAGAGATAGAGATGAAGCGAGGACGAACGGTTCGAGAACACGGCCTCGGGTGTTTGTCAGAACATCACCCAGAGGGAATGTCGACAGTTGAAATCACCCAAAGGAGCACCGGCTCTGGCAAGGAGTCCAGGAGGCGCTTAAGATCAGGAAGGGAAAGAGGGACATTTGGAGGGAGATAAATGGAACAGACTGTATACCATTTACCCACAAAAACACGGGCAGCAGAACAATGGAGAGGGGACGGAAGAAGTAGGGGGACAAAGTGAATATCAGAACGAATAAGAGAGCAGTAGAGTTATGGGCCCAGCAAGAGCCGGGGGGGGAGAAAGAAAGGAGTAACCACGAAAGTGACCGGACGAGCACCAAGCATGGGTTCCTGGAGACAAACACAAAGTGGCATAAACTGTGTAATGAGAAGTTGGAGTTCATGGAATTTGGCATAAAATCCATGATATTCCACTGAAGAATAGACATTATCAGAGAAGGGACAGTAACAGAGAACAAGAAAGAAATAAAGGTAAAGAGGAACACAGTGTATTAAAGAATCTCAGAATCAGGGTCAGGAGCAGGGTCAGGATCAGGGTCTGGATCAGGAGCAGGGTCGGCAAAATCAGGGTTAGGGGGCATGGGTAAAGTTAGTAACGAGAGAGGGAAGGGAGCGAGAGGACAGACCAGAGGCAGACTGACGGGGTCCGGAGGAAGAGGAGACAACTGAGAGGGGCAGGCAAGGACAGTTGGAGGAGGGGGGGCAGAAAGCAGGGAGTGCACCTCAGGAAGGGCAGCAACAGAGAGGGAATCGTGGGCGGAAGAAACCTCCATATCAGAGACAGGGGGTTCGACTACTGAAACGGGAGGGGATGTAGTGACAGAGTCAGAGGGAGGGGGTGAGGAAAGAAAGCGAAACCCTTACCCGCCGGAGAGGAATAAAGAGAGGAGCCAGGCTTACGTTGTCTGACCCGAAGAGACAGGCGTTCCAGTAACAACGTACCGGGCGACAGACTGAATGGTCTCAGCAGGAGAAGAGGAACGAGAGCGAACAACACGAAGGTTGCTGGGAGGATGATGGATATCAGCCTGGACCGACAGGTGGCATGGCGGGTCAAGAGACTGGGGGGAGGGTCGGGAAGAAAGAGTGGGGGGAGATGGGGAAGAAGACAAAGGAGATATGGCGGACTGGGTAGGAAGGGGGAAATCCCAGATGGAGAACCGGGAGGGAGACCATCTGGGATAGGAGGCAAAGGAATAGGGGAGTGGTGGTGGGGGTGTGGTCGGGTTTAAGGCCGGGAACGGTTGTGGACTGAGGAAGGTAGGAAGGACGAGGAGAGGTAGAACGCAACACGCGAGTGTAGGAGACGCCCACAAAAGTGGAGAGACGACGAACTTGGTGTCTCGCTTCAGGAAAAGACAGACGATCACGGTGCTTCAAGTTGAGGACGGCTTCCTCGAGTTTGTAGTGCATACACGAGCGGGAGAAGGTAGGGTGGGCTTCACCGCAATTGAGGCAGCGAGCCTGGGGAGAAGTGCACTCGGACTTAGAATGACTATCGTCCCCACACAAGGGGCACAGATACACAGTACTGGTGCATTTGAGGACACCGTGCCCGAACTTCCAACACTTATTGCATAGTCTAGGAGAGGGAATGTACTCTGAACGGAGCATCTGGCACCAGCAAGAATAACAGAGGGCGGAAGGGCCCTACTATCAAAGGTGATTTTTACAACTCGAAGGGGGATAGCGATGACCACGAGGGGGTTGAGCAAACGTGTCCCCTGGAGGACAGAATGGCCTTGGGCTTCGAGGATATGTTTAATATCCTCCTGGCAATGTTTGAGGTCCCGAGCACCAGTTGCAACATGGGTGGGAGGAGAACAGTGCCAACACTGGCATTTAACCGAACGTTCTTGGAGACCCGGACAGGGGTCTCGCCAATGCAGGACAAAGCGGCTAAGCGAGTAGCTGCATCTTGGATAGGAGCAGCGACGACACGCGTACCGTAACTGGTGAAGTTAAAAGTAACAGAGGTTTACTGAATCAACAAGGTGTTTATGGAGGGAGAAATCGTCAGGAGGAGTAGAATCCAGATGGTGGAGATCAAAGTATTTAGCCCACGTAGCGGGACCAAACAAGGCGTTGTAAGTACTATTACGGGAAGGGATCATGCGAGTGCGGCCGTGGTGGGAACGGCGTTGAGACCCCTGGAGGTCACGGGGGTAAAGGCACAGTAGTCACAATGAGAGACGAAGCCGCGCCAGGGGGCGAGGTAATCACCACTGGGGGCCTGGGGCTCGACCCAACCACAGAGGAGGGAGAGAGCCGAGGGAAGGAGTAGAGAGGCCCAATGCAGCGGAGGCTACAGAGCCGGTCTTCCAACACGGACTGACTCGGGGGCTTGGTCGCTCACTCCACGAGCCTGAGAAGGTAAAGCAGAAACATTTGAAACAGTATATATCATCGCTACGAAAAGGAATATTCATTCACGAATGTGCTCCCACACCCACCATGGAGCCACAATTAGAGGCAGGACACCCAACAAGAAGCTATCGCCGATCATGCCGGGGCCTCCTAGGGTGCGTCGTGAGTATACGCTCCACACAACGCCACCTTAAGAACCGACAGTCCGTCGAGATCGGGTTCAGTGACTAAAGGGGGATTGACAATAAAAGAAGCTCTCGCTCTCGACGTTGGGTACGACAGTTCTACGGGTGCAAGAGTATGCCTCCAAGCACCGGGCGTCAATATAGAAGAAGTCAAAAGAATAACCAAAACAAGCAAAAGGTCTGCAGGGAAACGGCAAGCAGATAGAAGAGGGTGGAGAAAAAGAAACAGAAGGAAAAGGAAAAGGTGCTCAGCACAATTGGAGAGGACAGCAGCAGGAGCACAAGGCTACAAAAGAACAGAGGACTGTCCCATGGATCATCACACTCTGGCAGCCACCCACTAAGCCCCCACACGGCAGCAACGAGCTGAGCGGGGAGGGGGGAAGATCTGGAGGAGGCCCAGAAGATAAAAGGATAAGTTTAAAGCCAATTATAGAGAGTTTGAGCCGTGATTTTTTTTATTGGTGATGAAACTTCGAACAAGAAAAGTGACGTCCGATAAATTTGATGGGCATTTTAGAGTCGTTGCAGTTTAAAGGAGTTGACCTATAAGATTAATCACTTAGAACATTCCAGACAGGTGAATGTTGTCAGTGTCAATGGACTGAAAAGGTGTCAGCAGCATAATCCTGTTTCCTGCACTACGCTTGTTCTCCAAGGAGTGAGGAAGGATCGGGTGGTATGGAACTGACTAACACTCGTCTTTTTACTTTAGTTTGGTTGAAGAGCGCTCTGTTAATTACAGAAGGATCAGCATGATGAGGTTCAGCAGCACTTGGAAGAGTTTAAACAGCATGTTTGGGAAAATTTTTGCCAGACAAACCTCATCTACCATGACATTTAGTTCATCTTCCACACACCTATGCGTCTCATCCTTGGAAATCCAAAGTCAACGAGAATAGTTAATATGAGAGCGAGTTAAAATTACCTACCATAAGTGAGAGAATTTTGTCCATTAGCACAGTTTTCGGCGTGAAGGCATTTAGTAGATCTAGACAAACACATGAAGTTTCAAGCTAAACATTCTAATATGCTGCACTCACCTGAGGCCTATAGAAGAAGAACGAAATCTGATTATGTGTTTTGGTTTGACAAGATAGCCAACTCCATCAAAATATTAAATATTTACCAACTCAAGTAATGATTAATCAACCAATTACTCCATGGGATAAATGGGATCTATCAGTTGATTTTGTAAATGCGCCCAAGAAAGTAGAGTGTGCACTTACATTATTAAAACAGTTAAAACTGAAAAGCATCACTGAAAGTACTCAGAGTATGGGTAACGATGTGTATCAGTGCTATACCGACGGCTCTGTAGAAGAAGGTGGACGATGTACCGGATGTGCATGCAATATATTTGAACAATCTTCTCTCGGACATACAGCAATGAAGTGCTCAATTACTGGGCAGTACAACTCAAATCGAACTTGCAGGCATATACCTTGCCACTGAATTTTTAAAAGTCAAAGGCAGTGGACTTGTATACTGTGACTCGCAGAGTGAACTCCTGGCATTGAACGCACATAGTAGTGACACCCAGAAGAAAATAGTCAGTGATATTCGAATGAATGTTTTAGCTGCTAAAGAAAACAGATTTGAAATTAAATTCCTATGGATACCATAACATGTTAGCATCTCAAGGCATGACACTGTTGATATGCTTGCAAAGACAGCCTGCAGAAAACCAGTGGTAGAAACTGATAGGGTGTTTCATTAGCAGTGACAAAGAAATACTTAAACAATATCTAATGAAGATCTCACAGACCTACACAAATTCACAAAAACCGGAAAGTTGTAGCATTAAATATTATGATAGATATCGTGAGGAGACATTCACATATGGGACTAATAGAACAAGAACCCGGCATTGTGATGTTATAGTGGCCAGAATATGCCTGGGATATAGACGTATCTGGCAGCTTTCTCAAAAACCCAAATGTCGAGTACACAATGTGTCAACTTTGTGAAAGAGAAAACATGCACTCTCTTGAACATTATATTGTAGAATGTTCCATATTGACTGAATTCGCCCTCCTGGCTAAGGTATGCTGAAATGGGTAAGACTATATGAGTACTGGAACACTTGATGTATATTGGACTTGTCAAGATAACCATGTAATGTATCAATTATACAATGTATGTATGTGATGTAACTATATAATGAGCTTGTAAAAGTACCTTCATCACATTCAGTGATTAAAGTGCTTAATTGCCACATAGTTTCTCTATCAGCTATCTATCCTGTCCGAGTAAAAGAGACAAATGTATGTGAATGCAGTGTGTGTGTACTATGTATGTTATACTGTATATATATGTATGTGTACGTATATATGTGTGTGTGGGTGCCATGTACATGGTGTGTGATAAAGTATATAGGAAGTGATCAGAATTACATTTCACCTTTGTAAATGCACACTTAAGACACTATGTAAAAGACACATCGAACACTTTATGTAGGGCATACGTAAATCTGTGTATCTATGTATTACGATGTAGGTTAGTTGCATTTTAAAAGCACCGAATCACCTTCTGTGTTGATTGTTCAATAAACCCTGAACTATATGTTTAACACATCTCTACCCGGTCCATGGAGGACAGAAGAAAATGTATTAGCTGGTTAGTATTGTAAATGTGTGGCCACGTGTGTGGTAGAAAAAAAACACCTATGCCACTTCAACCCTAAAGAGTGACCCTAAAGGAGAGGGCTNTTCTTAAACAAATAGTAAAACTCAAACCAAACAAATCCCCAGGGATGGATGAAGTGTTTGCCAGAATGCTGAAAGAATGCAAAGAGGAGCTTTGTGACCCACTGTCAATCATATTTAATAAATCAATAGAGTCAGGCAGAGTGCCAGAGTTTTGGAAAGTTGCTAATGTGATACCAGTTTTTAAGAAAGGAGATAGATCACTTGCGTCTAACTATCGACCAATTAGCCTAACGTCTATTGTGGGAAAGTTACTCGAATCTATAATAGCAAATAAAATTCGTCTTCATCTTGAAAAACATAAATTAATAATTGAGTCGCAACATGGTTTTATAAATGGCCGTTCATGTTTAACAAATTTGTTATCTTTTAATTCTAGCATAGTTGAGGCAGTTGATAGTGGTAAGGATTGTGATGTTGTGTACCTTGACTTTAGCAAAGCTTTCGATACAGTGCCACATGAAAGACTGATTAAAAAGATAGAGGCTCATGGTATTGGGGGTGCTATATTAAGCTGAATAGGGCATGGCTATACCAAAGGAAACAGAGAGTTAGTATAAATGGAGTCAAGTCAGAGTGGGGAAATGTTGTAAGTGGAGTGCCTCAAGGCTCTGTCTTGGGACCTCTGTTGTTTATAATATATATAAATGATTTAGATTCAGGTTTGAGTAGCAACATTTGCAAATTTGCCGATGATACGACAATCGGTAGGGAAATTAATTCGGAGGAGGACTCACTATCACTTCAAGTTGATCTAGATAGGGTTTTGAAATGGTCAAAGGACTGGCAGATGCAGTTTAATGCTGATAAATGTAAAGTTCTGAGGCTAGGTAATGATAGAGTTACAAGATACGAGCTAGATGGTGTTGAGATTGCGATTCGGATTGCGAAAGGGATCTGGGAGTTATAATTAGTAAGAATTTAAAACAAAAGGATCAATGCATAAATGTTCGTAATAAGGCAAATAGGACACTCGGATTTATTAATCGCAGCGTAAGTAACAAGACACCTGGTGTGGTTCTCAAGCTATATCTTGCTCTGGTTAAGCTCTGTAATCTAAATGGCTATATCTTGCCCATTTAGATTATGCAGTTCAGTTTTGGTCGCCATATTATAGAATGGATATAAATTCACTTGAACGTGTCCAGCGTAGGATGACTAAGTTAATTCCCCAAATTAGAAATCTTTCATATGAAGAAAGATTAACAAAGCTTAATTTGCATTCACTGGAAAGGCGAAGAGTTAGGGGTGTCATGATAAAGGTTTACAAGTGGATGAATGGACATAACAAAGGGGATATTAATAGGGTATTGAAAGTATCAACACAGGACAGAATATACGGGTATAAATTGGGCGGATTATATATACTGGGCGAAACAATCGGTATAAATTGGATAAGTTTAGATTTAGGAAAGACTTGGGTAAATACTGGTTCAGTAACAGGGTTGTTGATATGTGGAACCAATTGCCGCGTAACATTGTGGAGGTGGGGTCCCTCGATTGTTTCAAGCATGGGTTGGACATATATATGAGTGGGATTGGGTGGTTATAAATAGGAGCTGCCTCGTATGGGCCAATAGGCCTTCTGCAGTTACCTTTGTTCTTATGTTCTTGTTACCTCCCCATTTTTAATCCTTTTGTACCAAGCTCTCTTTTTACCTATAAGGTTCTTCAAATTCTTTGTTATCCACTTTGGGTCATTAGTAATCGATCTATTCAATTTGTGTGGTATACTACGTTCCTGTGCTTTGTTTAGAATATTCTTAAATACGTTATAAATTGAATCCACATCGACATCCCCATTTACATCACCTATCGCTGGGTTCATGTCTCGCTCCAAGACCGGCCTACACCCCATACCCAAGACTTTCCAATCAATTTGACCCAAAAAATTTCTTAGGCTATTAAAATCAGCTTTTCGAAAATCTGGCACTTTAACAGAATTTTCTCCTACAGGTCTATTCCATTCTATGCTAAATCTGATTTCTTTGTGATCACTGTTCCCTAGCTCACTCCCTATTTCGATGTCATTAATTTGTGTTTCCCTGTTAGTTAACACTAAATCTAAAATATTGTTTTCCCGTGTTGGTTCCTTAATGTGTTGCGTAAGAAAGCAATCGTCAATTAATTCTAGAAAATCTTCTGCTTCACTATTCCCTGTTTTGTTCAACCAGTTTATTCCACTAAAATTAAAGTCACCCATGACATAAATACTGTTAGATCTAGTTGCCCTAGATATTTCATTCCATAGATGTTTGCTTCCATTCTGTCTAAATTTGGTGGCCTATATATAACTCCTATTGTAATATTATTTGCTTTTTCGTTTAATTCTATCCAAATGGTTTCTGTGTGTGGCTCAGTTTTGATTCCCTCTTTGAGACTACATTTCAAATTGTCCCTAACGTATATGGCTACTCCACCTCCTCGTCTAATATATCTATCTGTGTGAAATAGTTTAAATCCATTTATTTGATATTCAGCTAATAGTTCTCTATTATCTACATTCATCCACGTTTCGGTAAGTGCAATAATATCTATTTTTTCTGTGCAGACAAGAGCATTTAATTCGTTAATTTTATTTCTTAGACTTCTACTGTTAGTGTAATATACCCTAAGTGAATTGTTATTTTGAGGCCCTTCTCTTTCCCTGATCATTTTGCCAATACCTTTCTCCCGCAAACACATACTTTTATTACATCCTTCCTCCAAATCAATTCCCATACCTCTATCTACTAACAGTTTAAACCCAAACAAACACCTCTAACCACTTCTTCCAACGAGTTCGCAACAGCAACAACCCCAGCTCTCGATAGATGCACCCCATCACGAGCATACATTTCATTCCTTCCATAGAAGTGTTCCCAGTTGTCTATGAAAGATATTGCATTTGATTTGCAATATCCTTCCAGCCGGCAATTGACACCAAGTGCCCTCGACATCCATTCATTTCCCACTCCCTTTCTTGGAAGAATGCCACATATGATCGGGATTCCTCCCTTGCTCCTAACTAATTCTATTGCTGTCTTGAATCTTTGTATTAGTTCCTCACTCCTAACTCGCCCAACATCATTACCCCCTGCACTTAAACAAATAATGGGTTTGTTCCCATTTCCCTTCATAATATCATTCATGTTTCCAACAATATCACCAATTCCAGCTCCCGGATAGCAAACTCTTAATCTGTTCCCCCTTTCTCTGGCACAAAACGTTCTGTCTAAATATCTCACCTGAGAATCTCCCACAACCAAATTCGCTTTGATTCTCCCTTTTCCTTACGAGCAGTTTGAGGGACCTGCGTTTCAATGCTCTTCGTTACTTTGCCTATGGCTCCTCGTTGAGCAACAGGTTCACCACAGCACTCGTCCTCTAACACATCAAATGCGTTAGAAGTCCTTAGGCTAGGTGTCGGTTTTGCCAAGGTCTTCTTAAGACCCCTGTCTTTTACCACTTGCCAAGACGAGGTCTCCTCCTTTGTTTCTTCCTGACGTTGCTTCAGCTGTCTAACCTCCTCCCGTAGTGAATCCAGCTCTGTCCTCAGAGCTCCAACTAGATTCACCAGTTCCTTTACTAATCCTTCCATTATTGCTGTAATAATATTACTATAATCGGAGCTCCACGATTATACTATGCTCCGGAGCTCTAACAAAGGGGATATTAATAGGGTATTAAAAGTATCAACACAGGACAGAACGCGAAACAATGGGTATAAATTGGATAAGTTTAGATTTAGGAAAGACTTAGGTAAATATTGGTTCAGTAACAGGGTTGTTGATTTGTGGAACCAATTGCCGCGTAACATTGTGGATGTGGGGTCCCTCGATTGTTTCAAGCATGGGTTGGACATGTATATGAGTGAGATTGGGTGGTTATAAATAGGAACTGCCTCGTATGGGCCAATAGGACTTCTGCAGTTGCCTTTGTTCTTATGTTCTTATGTTCTTATGTACCTGATTGAACATACCTTAACTTAACTAACATAACCTATCCTATCCAAACCATACTAACTTAACGTAACTTATCTAACCTAACCTAACTTACATAACCTAACTTAACTTACATTACCTAACCTAACCTAACCTAACATAACCTACCTAATCCTACCTATCCTAACGTAACTTACCTAATCATTGTATTAACCTTTCCTGATTGAACATAACATAACTTAACTTACATAACCTATCCTATCCTAACCTTACTAACTTAATGTGACTTACCTAATCTAACCTAACCTAACTTAACTTACATAACCTAACCTAACTTGACTAAACTTAACTTGCATAACCTAACCCATCCTACCCTAACTAACTTAACATAACTTACCTAACCTACCCATACCTAACTTAACTTATATAACCTAACCTAACCTAACGTAACTTTACTTAACTTAACTTGACTTACTTCCATAACCTAACATATGCTAACCTTACTCACTTAATGTAACTTATTATTCTAAACTAACCCAACCTAAGCTACATAACCTAACTAAACTAAACTTAACCTACATAACCAAACCAATCCTAACCTTATTAACTTAACATAACTTACCTAACCTAACCCAACCTAACATAACTTACATAACCTAAGCAAACTTAAATAAACTTAATTTAACTTGCATAACCCAACCTATGCTAACCTAACTAACTTAATGTAACTTACCTAACCTAACTTAACTTACATAACGTAGCTTATCCTAACCTTACTAACTTAATGTAACTTACCTAACTTAACCAACATAACTAAATTTACATAACCTAACCTAACTTAACTTAAATAAACTTAACTTACATAACCTAACTTACATAACCTTATTTAAAACTAAAACTTACTGCTAAGATGTCTATTTTCCTTACCAAACTTCTATTACCATATTCTCTGATAAATGGGCTTCTGAAAAATTTTGGATTCAAAAATAAATACTAAAAACTAAATACTGAATACTAAAAACTCTTAAATAAACTTCTATGATTATATGAACTCTGAAATATTTTCATAAAACTGAACTCCAATTTTTTTTTAATTTCTCTGATAAGAAACCTTTAAGAATATAGCTGCGCCATTCTAAGAGTTCGCTCAAACAGGTGGAACACAGCACCTGGTATTCATTAAGAACGACTCTGACATAAGAGAAATCAACTTCGAAGTCCTAGTGGCAATGAGCGATCACAGTGTACAGAAGTTGGGTATCTGGTAGAAGTAGTGTTAATGTACTCAAGAAAGGGACCAGAGAACAAAAGGCTGGCATTCCTAAAGGGGATCTATTGGGAAGATCAGAAAATTCCTAACAGATGTAACATGAAACCAAAGCTCATAGAAAGAACAGCCCAAGACATGATGGACTACATCACCCAGACGTGTAAGGAGGCACCAGACCAATTTGTCCCTGAAAAACAAAATGCAGATGAGGAACCCATGGTTTAAACAGGGATGTAAACGGGCAGAGCAACTAAATACAAAGGGATGGTGAAACCTTAGAGATAACAGAACACTAGAGAGCAGAGAAAGTTACATATAATCCAAGAATTCTCACCTAGTGTCCTCAGGGTGAGAACCCTGAGAACCAAGGTAGGCAGAAAGACAGTACAAAAATGACAGTAGAGCAAAAGTAGAGCAAAGACTCAATCTAAATTTTTGGACAGTCACATCAGAAGTGAAAAAAGGTTGAAGGAACAGGTTCATTACAAATGACAAATGACAAAGAAGTGTGCGAGGAAATCAATAAGAAATTACAGGAGTTCTTTACATAAGAAGAACATAGGAACATAAGAATGAAGGCATCCTTCGGTGATAACCAATGGGAGAAGCTGGAAGTGTCTCAAAATATTGCCCTCGGAACAATGATGCGAGCACCTATATGGACGCATCGAGAGCATCTAAGAATAGGAACCCCCAACTTGCCAGCCTTAGAAAACAGTATCAAACAAAGAATAGCCACCATAACAGCAAAACTGGTTGGAACCATTGCCAGACTCTAAATCAAAGATAGCATACACAGATCGCTTCACAGAAACCTTCAGTATAGAACAAGTACATGGACGGATAATGTGGTCAAGATTCTAGAGAAAGTGAACTTGAAATGGACCATTAAAAACAAAGGGGAAGATAGACTAAACAACACTTTCGACAGTCTCCTCCATGGGAAGAATCGAGTCTAAAGATAATCATTGAAGGATTATCAGTTAAAAGATACAGCATGTGACTCGAAAAGGCTCAAAGAAGTCATATAACAACAAATAGAAACCATCTCAAGACCGATAACCACTCACATCATCACAGATGGATCAGTTGATCAAGAAACAAGTTCTGCTGGGGCATCAGTTTACACTAATAACCATGAAGTTTACTTGAGCACGAATAGTGGGTGCTCAACATTGCAGCCAGAATTATATGCCCTGAAGGAGGCGATAAATTATTCAATTGAAAATAATTTATATGATGTCATTATTCATACCGAATCTAAGTCTTCGTTGCAAGCAATGTTATCCGGCCTGCACAGAGATAATATACAACTCATCACAGAAATCCTACATATAGGAAAAGAAGCATACAATCTAGGGATGTCAATCACCCTAAATTGAATGCCAAGTCACATTAACATATATGATAATGAAAAGGCAGACTCATTAGCAAAAACTGCCGCTGCTCTACCTGTTGAACAGGTTAAAATACCTCTAGATTTTTTCACAGATTAAGGGGCAAATAAAGAAGAAAATTTTCCCAACTATCAAAAGTTGCCACAGGGCCAAAGTAGTAGAAGAAAGATCCACTGTGATGTGGTACAAATAAGCCACTGGGTACTACTCTTTCAAGCTTGGCAAAAAGATATCCAGAGACACTGCAGTAGCCATACACAAACTCAGACATGGTTACAGGTGCTGCTGGGAGGTAATAAACCCCATAGTTAAAGAGTGTCATATCCGCAGAACAGATGCAGAGGCTTCACTATTGCATTACGTACTGGAATGTAAAGCAACTGAAGACCTGTGCATCATACTCAACATTAATCCAACGACAACTGATGCATTAGATACAAATTCAACAGAGACTATAATGATTAGAAAAGCAGTTAAAGAAGGAGACACTAGTGAACCTTCTGCATCTACATCCGGCACAAAGATAATATTATTAAAACGAGATTAACACCAGTACGCTTAAACAGAAGCGAGAAAGAGGAAACCACGCCTCCATTTAAAACTTTGACCTAAATATCACAGTAAGTATAATGTTATTCACAGATAACAGTAAGGTTATCGTGAATAACCGAACTCAATTACGGGTTCTCTTTAGCCCGTGCTACATGGAGATTTCGTTCTGAGTAACTAAATCTAAAAAACAGCAACAAAAAGTAGATAGAACTACGGCCTCACACACTTGGGGTCCACGGTTCGAGATCCATACAGCCCAAGGGAATGGAGAGGTGATATTAATAGGATATTAATAAAAGTATCAACACAAAATTGAACGTGAAACAACGGTTATTAAATGGATAAGTTTAGATTTAGGAAATACCTGGTTAAATATTGGTTCGGTAACAGGGTTGTTGATTTTTGCAACCAGTTACTGCGTAACATAATGGAAGTAGGATCCCTCGATTGTTTCAAGCTTTATTAAGATATATATATGAATGAGATTGGATGGATATAAATAAGAGCTGCCGCACATGGGCCAATAGTCCTTTTGCAGTTACCTTGATTCTTCTGTTCTTAAGGTGTTGCTCCCGCTAGTGATTAGATATAGCTGTTGCAGGATAGCACAAGTAGATCGTTCAAAAACAGGAACAAGGGAAATGAGACACTTGATGTTGCTTTGCGAGAAATTTATAGAGAACGTTACTCCGTCGCATGATAGTCAATTCCTGAATGAGGTCGGGAAAATTTACATGAATAAGGAACTGGAGAAGTAAGTAATTATCAATAGAAGGCACCAAACCGGGAAGGCTATGTAGCACCATCAAATGTGCAGGTTAATCAGAGGGCGCTAAATATCACCAAGGATACCAATACGAGAACAAAAACGCATAAGGCGAACGATATCAAAAGTATCAAGAGTCACCAAGAATTCTATCAAGGGACAAGCGACCGCAGGGGACAGTCAGAAAACAAGACACACGCTCGTCTTGGAAGTCAAGACATTCAACAAGGACATGTACGACCATAAGAGGGACAATGCAATTTGGACAATAAGGAGCAGAGCGGTGCTCCATTAAGTGACCATGAGTTAAACGGATATGGTCAAGACAAAACCAAGCCAGAGCCGTTTCCCACCGTCGGTTACGGTGGCAGGAGGAAGGCCACTGGGACACACGACTCTTGAGAGTATGTAGTGTGTTACCAATAACAGAAGACCAACAACGCTGCCAACAGGCAAGGATGTAGGCATGAATAACTGGGTAAAAGTCGGAATAAGGAACACCTTTATAGGAGATGCGACAAGTGCGGATAGCGTCCTTAGCAGCAGTATCCGCACGCTCATTTAAAGAGACACCAACATGGCTGGGAACCCAGCAAAATGCAACCGACTTAAAATTACTGGAGATAAGAAACAGCCAATGTTGAATCTTGATGACCACAGGGTGGACTGGATTAAAGGACCCTAAAGCCATGAGGGCACTACGAGAGTCAACTACTACCACGAAGGAGGACTGATCCCGGGAAAGCAGGAAACGAAGAGCACAGAGAATAGCATAAAGTTCTGCTGTGAAGATGCTAGCCACCGGAGGAAGGTGACACATATAAGCGTGGTCAGGAAAAACAACAGAGTAGCCCACACCGTCAGCAGATTTTGACCCGTCGGTGAAGATGGGAACGGAGTGGGAGTGAGATGAAAAGTGCTCAAGGAAGAGGCGTTTCAGAACTGTAGGAGGGGTAAAAGCTTTAGTGATGCGGGTCAGAGAAGTACAAAATTTGGGAAGGGGGACCCTCCACGGGGGCAAGGAGAGAACAATACGAGGAGAAACATTAGTAAGACGAACCGAAAGAGAATCTTGTAAGCGAGACAAACGGACAGAAAGAGGAAGGTGGTGAAGAGGAACAGGAACTACAGGAGGGGTAAAAGTTAAAGCACGATAGAGGCGAGAGTGAGGATGCTGTAAGGATCGCGCTAGATAGCGAAGACTGTAGCGATCACGGCGATCCTGGAGAGACAGAAAGCCAGTGTCAGCGTACAAACTGAGGGTAGGAGTGGAACGAAAAGCACCAGAGCTGAGGCGCAACCCAGTATGGTGCAAAGGATCAAGACGGCGAAGAGTAGAAAGAGAAGCAGAAGAGTATGCAGGGCAACCATAATCGAGCTTAGACAGTACGAGAGAGGAATGCAAATAGAGGAGCGTGCGCCTATCCGCTCCCCAAGAAGTATGGGACAAAACCTTAAGTAGGTTAAGGGCCTTAGAGCATTCCACACGGAGGTAAGAGACATGGGGCGACCAAGACAAACGAGTGTCAAAGAATAACCCCAAAAGCTTCGCGGAATCTTTGTACTCAAGGGGATGACCATAAAGTGACAAAGAGGGACGAAGAACGACCCGCTTCCGAGTAAAAGTCATGGCACAAGTCTTAGTAGTAGAGAACTTGAAGCCATGATTGGTGGCCCAAGATGACACGGCATCAATCGCAAGTTGAAGCCGCCGTTGAAGGAGAGGCGAATCATCACCTCGACAGCAAAGAGTAAGATCGTCAACATAAAGAGCGGAGAAGATGCCAGAAGGAAGGGAGGAAAGGAGACCATTGAGGGCAACCAGAAAAAGAGTAGTACTCAGAACACTACCTTGGGGCACACCTTCACACTGCCGAAAAGAGGCAGAGAGAGTGGCACCAAGCCTGACTCGAAAGGTACGACGAGAGAGAAAGCTTTGAAGGAAGAGAGGGAGATTACCACGAAGGCCAAAAGAACGAAGTTGGGACAGAATATGGTATCTCCAAGTCGTGTCATAAGCCTTTTCCAGGTCAAAAAGGACAGCAACAACGGAGGTCTTCGCAGCAAAAGCAGTACGAATATAGACCTCCAAGTTCACCAGGACATCAGTCGTGCTGCGGCACTTGCGAAAACCAAATTGAGAAGGAGAGAGGTGGTGATGGTGTTCCAAGAACCACATCAGACGGACATTTACCATACGCTCAAACAGCTTGCAAACACAACTCGTGAGAGCAATAGGGCGGAAGTCCTTAGGGGACGTACCGAGAGACCCTGGTTTCCGAATAGGGAGTACAACGGCATCGAGCCAGTCCTCAGGGACGGACGACGAGTCCCAGACCTGGTTATACAGATTCAGTAAATACTGAAACGTGCACGGAGGGAGATGGCGAAGCATCTCATAATGAACGTCATCTGAGCCCGCTGCCGTAGATCCGCAGAGGGCCAGGGCAGACTGAAGTTCAGAAAGAGAGAAAGGATCGTTATAGGGAAGGCGGAGATGAGTGTGGAAATCTAAAGAAGATTCAAGAACAGGCTTACGGAGAAGGAAGGATTGAGGAAGATGAGAACCAGAGCTAACAGAAGAAAAGTGGGAACCCAGTTCGGCCGCGACCTTCACTGGATCCGCCACAAGAGTCCCACGGAGGTGGAGAACCGGCGAGACATCTGGAACGAACTTGCCCGCAATCTTGCGGATCTTCTTCCAGATCTGCGGTAGAGGAGTATCGGACGTAATGGTGGAAACATAAGATTTCCAACTCTCACGTTTAGCAGTACGGATGGTCCTACGGGCCACCGCACTTGCCTTCCGAAACAGAATAAAAGAATCAGCCGTCTGCCGGCGGCGGTGTTTTTTCCAGGCTGCACGCTTACAGCGGACAGCCCGAGCACAGTCCGCATTCCACCAGGGAACACACTTCCGTGTGCCCCGGGAGGAAGAGCGAGGGATAGAGCTGAGGGCAGCGTTGAAGACAGTGTCATAGAAAAGGAGGAGGGTGCGAGGAAGAGGCAGAGAGGAGAGGTCAGAGAGAGTAGCACGGAGGGTGAATAGGCACCAGTCAGCCTTGGCAAACTGCCACCGAGGGAAGGAAAGGGGAGGGTGGAAAGAGAAAAAGGAAACGAGGATGGGGAAATGATCACTGTTGTGGAGGTCATCAAGAACCTGCCACGCGAAATCTAAGTAGAGAGACGACGAGCAAAGAGAAAGATCAAGAGAGGAAAGGGTGCGAGTTCGAGAGTCCACATGAGTGGGCTCACCAGAATTCAGAAGAGATAGAGATGAAGCGAGGACGAACGGTTCGAGAAGACGGCCTCGGGTGTTTGTCAGAACATCACCCCAGAGGGAATGTCGACAGTTGAAATCACCCAAAAGGAGCACCGGCTCTGGCAAGGAGTCCAGGAGGTGCTTAAGATCAGGAAGGGAAAGAGGGACATTTGGAGGGAGATAAATGGAACAGACTGTATACCATTTACCCACAAAAACACGGGCAGCAGAACAATGGAGAGGGGACGGAAGAAGTAGGGGGACGAAGGGAATATCAGAACGAATTAAGAGAGCAGTAGAGTTATGGGCCCCAGCAAGAGCCGGGGGGGGGGAGAAAGAAAGGAATAACCACGAAAGTGACCAGGACGAGCACCAAGCATGGGTTCCTGGAGACAAACACAAAGTGGCGTAAACTGTGTAATGAGAAGTTGGAGTTCATGGAAGTTGGCATAAAATCCACGAATATTCCACTGAAGAATAGACATTATCAAAGAGAAGGGACAGTAACAGAGAACAAGAAAGAAATAAAGGTAAAGAGGAACACAGTGTATTAAAGAATCTCAGGATCAGGGTCAGGAGCAGGGTCAGGATCAGGGTCTGGATCAGGAGCAGGGTCGGCAAAATCAGGGTTAGGGGGCATGGGTAAACTTAGTAAGGAGAGAGGGAAGGGAGCGAGAGAACAGACCAGAGGCGGACTGACGGGGTCCGGAGGAAGAGGAGACAACTGAGAGGGGCAGGCAAGGACAGTTGGAGGAGGGGGGGCAGAAAGCAGGGAGTGCACCTCAGGAAGGGCAGCAACAGAGAGGGAATCGGGGGCGGAAGAAACCTCCATATCAGAGACAGGGGGTTCGACTACTGAAACGGGAGGGGATGTAGTGACAGAGTCAGAGGGAGGGGGTGAGGAAGAAAGCGAAACCTTCTTACCCGCCGGAGAGGAAGAAGGAGAGGAGCCAGGCTTACGTTTCTGACTCGAAGAGACAGGCGTTCCAGTAACAACGTACCGGGCGACAGACTCAATGGTCTCAGCAGGAGAAGAGGAACGAGAGCGAACAACACGAAGGTTGCTGGGAGGATGATGGATATCAGCCTGGACCGACAGGTGGCGTGGCGGGTCAAGAGACTGGGGGGAGGGTCGGGAAGAAAGAGTGGGGGGAGATGGGGAAGAAGACAAAGGAGATATGGCGGACTGGGTAGGAAGGGGGAAATCCCAGATGGAGAACCGGGAGGGAGACCATCTGGGACAGGAGGCAAAGGAATAGGGGAGGTGGTGGTGGGTGTGGTCGGGTTTAAGGCCTGGAAACGGTTGTGAGACTGAGGAAGACGGGAAGGACGAGGAGAGGTAGAACGCAACACGCGAGCGTAGGAGACGCCCGCGAAAGGGGTGAGACGACGAACTTGGCGTCTCGCTTCAGGAAAAGACAGACGATCACGGTGCTTCAAGTTGAGGACGGCTTCCTCGAGTTTGTAGTGCATACACGAGCGGGAGAAGGTAGGGTGGGCTTCACCGCAATTGAGGCAGCGAGCCTGGGGAGAAGTGCACTCGGACTTAGAATGACTATCGTCCCCACACAAGGGGCACAGATACACAGTACTGGTGCATTTGAGGACACCGTGCCCGAACTTCCAACACTTATTGCATAGTCTAGGAGAGGGAATGTACTCCTGAACGGAGCATCTGGCACCAGCAAGAATAACAGAGGGCGGAAGGGCCCTACTATCAAAGGTGATTTTTACAACTCGAAGGGGCTGACGGCGATGACCACGAGGGGGTCGAGTAAACGTGTCCACCTGGAGGACAGAATGGCCTTGGGCTTCGAGGATATGTTTAATATCCTCCTGGCAATGTTTGAGGTCCCGAGCACCAGTTGCAACATGGTGTGGGAGGAGAACAGTGCCAACACTGGCATTTAACCGAACGTTCTTGGAGACCCGGACAGGGGTCTCGCCAATGCAGGACAAAGCGGCTAAGCGAGTAGCTGCATCTTGGATAGGAGCAGCGACGACACGCGTACCGTAACTGGTGGAGTTAAAAGTAACAGAGGCTTCTACTGAATCAACAAGGTGTTTATGGAGGGAGAAATCGTCAGGAGGAGTAGAATCCAGATGGTGGAGATCAAAGTATTTAGCCCACGTAGCGGGACCAAACAAGGCGTTGTAAGTACTATTACGGGAAGGGATCATGCGAGTGCGGCCGTGGTGGGAACGGCGTTGAGAACCCCTGGAGGTCACGGGGGTAAAAGGCACAGTAGTCACAATGAGAGACGAAGCCGCGCCAGGGGGCGAGGTAATCACCACTGGGGGCCTGGGGCTCGACCCAACCACAGAGGAGGGAGAGAGCCGAGGGGAGGAGTCAGAGAGGCCAAAGGAGGAGCAAGGTCGGGGCCCAATGCAGCGGAGGCTACAGAGCCCGGTCTTCCAACACGGACCGACTCGGGGGCTTGGTCGCCCACCCCACGAGCCTGAGAAGGTAAAGCAGAAACATTTGAAACAGTATATATCATCGCTACGAAAAGGAATATTCATTCACGAATGTGCCCCCACACCCACCATGGAGCCACAATTAGAGGCAGGACACCCAACAAGAAGCTATCGCCGATCATGCCGGGGCCTCCTAGGGGTGCGTCGTGAGTATACGCCCCACAAACGCCACCTTAAGAACCGACAGTCCGTCGAGATCGGGTTCAGTGACGAAAGGGGGATTGACAATAAAAGAAAGCCCTCGCTCTCGACGTTGGGTACTACAGTTCTACGGGTGCAAGAGTATGCCTCCCCAAGCACCCGGGCGTCAAAATAGAAGAAGTCCAAAGGAATAACCAAAACAAGCAAAAGGTCTGCAGGAAACGGCAAGCAGATAGAAGAGGGTGGAGAAAAAGAAACAGAAGGAAAAGGAAAAGGTGCTCAGCACAATTGGAGAGGACAGCAGCAGGAGCACAAGGCTACAAAAGAACAGAGGACTGTCCCATGGATCATCACACTCTGGCAGCCACCCACTAAGCCCCCTCACGGCAGCAACGAGCTGAGCGGGGAGGGGGGAAGATCTGGAGGAGGCCCAGAAGATAAAAGGATAAGTTTAAAGCCAAATTATAGAGAGTTTGAGCCCGTGATTTTTTTTATTGGTGATGAAACTTCGAACAAGAAAAGTGACGTCCGATAAATTTGATGGGCATTTTAGAGTCGTTGCAAGTTTAAAGGAGTTGACCTATAAGATTAATCACTTGGAACATTCCAGACAGGTGAATGTTGTCAGTGTCAATGGACTGAAAAGGTGTCAGCAGCATAATCCTGTTTCCTGCACTACCGCTTGTTCTCCAAGGAGTGAGGAAGGATCGGGTGGTATGGAACTGACTAACACTCGTCTTTTTACTTTAGTTTGGTTGAAGAGCGCTCTGTTAATTACAGAAGGATCAGCATGATGAGGTTCAGCAGCACTTGGAAGAGTTTAACACAGCATGTTTGGGAAAATTTTTGCCCAACAAACCTCATCTACCATGACATTTAGTTCATCTTCCACACACCTATGCGTCTCATCCTTGGAAATCCAAGTCAACGAGAATAGTTAATATGAGAGCAGAGTTAAAATTACCTACCATAAGTGAGAGAATTTTGTCCATTAGCACAGTTTTCGGCGTGAAGGCATTTAGTAGATCTAGACAACACATGAAGTTTCAAGCTAAACATTCTAATATGCTGCACTCACCTGAGGCCTATAGAAGAAGAACGAAATCTGATTATGTGTTTTGGTTTTACAAGATAGCCAACTCCATCAAAATATTAAATATTTACCCAACTCAAGTAATGATTAATCAACCAATTACTCCATGGGATAACTGGGATCTATCAGTTGATTTTGTAAATGCGCCCAAGAAAGATAGTGTGCACTCTACATTATTAAAACAGTTAACACTGAAAAGCATCACTGAAAGTACTCAGAGTATGGGTAACGATGTGTATCAGTGCTATACCGACGGCTCTGTAGAAGAAGGTGGACGATGTACCGGATGTGCATGCAATATATTTGAACAATCTTCTCTCGGACATACAGCAATGAAGTGCGTCAATTACTGGGCAAGTACAACTCAAATCGAACTTGCAGGCATATACCTTGCCACTGAATTTTTAAAAGTCAAAGGCAGTGGACTTGTATACTGTGACTCGCAGAGTGAACTCCTGGCATTGAACGCACATAGTAGTGACACCCAGAAAATAGTCAGTGATATTCGAATGAATGTTTTAGCTGCTAAAGAAAACAGATTTGAAATTAAATTCCTATGGATACCATAACATGTTAGCATCTCAAGGCATGACACTGTTGATATGCTTGCAAAGACAGCCTGCAGAAAACCAGTGGTAGAAACTGATATGGGTGTTTCATTAGCAGTGACAAAGAAAATACTTAAACAATATCTAATGAAGATCTCACAGACCTAACAATTCATTCACAAAAACCGGAAAGTTGTAGCATTAAATATTATGATAGATATCGTGAGGAGACATTCACATATGGGACTAATAGAACAAGAACCCGGCATTGTGATGTTATAGTGGCCAGAATATGCCTGGGATATAGACGTATCTGGCAGCTTTCTCAAAACCCAAATGTCGAGTACACAATGTGTCAACTTTTGAAAGAGAAAACATGCACTCTCTTGAACATTATATTGTAGAATGTTCCATATTGANGGCACTACTCGTGGCGCCTCTTGTAAAGAGTTCTGGGAGGCTTCAGCCTGGATATGAATACCTTGGTCGATCTTGAGGTAGCGGTGGTGTACGGGTACCAGCCCAATCTTTTAGTTTATATAAAAATTTAACCAATGCCTCAAAAAAAAATCAAAATCTACCCTATCTATAGAATTTACAATCTGCAGATTGTATCGAAATAATCGGCATAATTCAAATGCTGAATCCATTATCTGAAACCCGACTGTAATGTTTTTTATAGTCCAGCAATCATCCCAATAAATCTGGAAGAAAAAGTCAATACTCAAAACTGATGTAACTAAATTCAATATTTCAACCACTATCACAAAATCTGGCCAACAAATATCATTGTTCATCGGCGTCCATCAACGTGTTTCGTCATGAACACGTAACACAAGAATTCCAATACATGCTGAAGTCTGACTGTTTCAGAAGAGGACACTGAACTCTTCAAGTTCATTCATGTGTTCCAGTCACCACCTGTCGTCACCTTCTGCACATGTCACTTAATTATCAAACCTAACATTCAAAATCAATGTCCACATGATATTGTGACAATCTTACAAATGTCTCTATTATCAATATTACTTTTAATATCACAGTTCTCACCTGAGTACACAGCAACAAAATATGTACATATTTCCAGCTAAGAGTATCAAGTTCATGTTGTCCACCCCTCTTGCACCAATTAATGCTGAGCAAGAAATGACAACAATTATCATTTCTAGAACCTACGTCTTAGACAAATTGCAATAACTCTCATACTAGAGCGCTCTATCTCGAGAACGGTCCATGTGAAAAAAATTATACATTTCCACTTTAATAGAATTTCACTACTATATTTCTAGGTTTCAACATTTAGGTTTTCCAAAATTACATTCCTAGGTATTCAGAGATCTTACCTTTTCAGAAATTGAATACAATGACAACAAAATAGAACAAACATAACATTTTAACATTATTACACAACAAATAGTCTTAAAAAAAACTTTTCTACTATGTTAGACCAGTGACGTGTAGTTGATTGTAGTTCCGACGACCACCCATTTTTGAATGTGGAGAATCCTGGTTCTCTTGTACACCATTACGGTTTCTGCTGAAGAATGATAGAACTATCCGACCAGATAGCACTTGGGTGACAGGTGACAGCTTGTGGCTGGCTGCAGCCTTCCGGGTGAACCTTGCTACAGAGACACGGCTCAATATTCAACTCTGAGGTCACAAAACAGTAATGATGGACGAGACTGAAACAACAGGTGACCACAGTAGAACAGGACGTAGATGTACAACGGTCTCTCTCTCGGGACGGAAGCGGCTTCAGTGTCGTTGAGGTGGGTGGCGTGTTTGCAAAACGGGTGAATCCTGACTTCAGTCTCCATAGTTCGTTATCAGGCGTGTCTTGGTGTCACAAGACTATGGGGCCGTATACCCCATTTGTGTATACCCTCGTACAATTTACCTTGGGCCGAAAGAAGATATTTTGCACCCTTCTATGGGGAGTCGACTGTACTCAATAGGGAATCCATGCAGTTCGTCCTTGTGACCGCCTTTGTTCCGCTTCTCCGTTACATCAGACGACGGAACCACAGATCTTGAGAAGAGACTGATCAGTACTGCTACTGGCTGGCTCCCTCTCTGATCTCTCTTCATTCAATTCCAGTCTGCCTGCAGCCTTGACAACGTGGCTGGTGGTGACAGATACAGCTACCGACGATGGTGTTAAACGTTGATATCCGGCGACTTCTTCATTGTAGACAGCATACTGAGCCAAGACAATCTTGTTAGTGACGTGAGGTGTCGGCCGGGTGACTGGTCTAGGTGTCACCCCTTCCAAGTAACCAATTGACGAGTTACTGGGTCTGGTGCGGGAAGGATTTTGTTTAATGTACCTCCCCCAATCTTCACGGAAAGGAAGGTCATCCCAATTCTATTGATTTTCATCATGGTTTCATGTGTAGATGGCACAACTGGACAGCTGTACAAATCAGACCTGGGAAAGAGAGAACAAAATGGCGGGAATGGGATGACTGAACAAAAGTTCAGTCATCCCATTCGCCTGTAGGTGGTATGTGGTCGTTGTTACCTATCGTATGTTAATGCTCGTGGTCCTACAACCATATACTAACAAGTCTAGGGTTATTACAACTGAGGTTGTCTAAAGCGGGTCACCAGTATAACTCCATAACAGGTAATGAGCATAACTACTAAATATTTCTTTAGGAAAGAAGAAATATGCATAAGTTTAAATAATTATAATTAATATATATATTCTTACAGATGATCACTATATTTCACTTATTACAACAAACAAATAAAAATGTCTCTCCCAGAACAAATAACTACTAAAAGCTAGAAACAAAAGACACAGACTTAGCTCCCATGTTTCGCCTCCGAGTTCCAGCCAGCGACTGACTCGCCCCGCGGCTACTCTACCCACAATCCTCTCCCCCCTCCGCCTCAACAGGATGAGGGATGGAAAACAATGACTTTTTAATATATAAGACTAATTCAACCACCACTGGTTCTCAAAGTACATTCAGAATATAAAATAACATAATAGGTATTTCCCAAAATTAATAAGTACAATGTTAACTGTGTAATTACTGTATATACGTAATCAATGAATATGTAAATGTAACATCTGGAGCTCCTAACTGAACAGGTCCAGCAACTCTCTTTCCCGAATCTAACAGGTAATAGACGTGTGAAGACGCCACCGCGCTCCTGTATCCCTGACATTGCCAACTCACACGATGATTATAATATATATATATATATATATATATAGTTGATAGAACAAAAGTTTATTTTAAATTTTATTACGTAGCTAGCTATGAGTACGTAACACTTCCACCTCCAAGAAAAAAATGCAATGGATTGAAGATCAATGGCATTTTTTCTGAAGTAAAAATGTTAAGCAAAAAAAAAAATATTATGGTACATCAAAACTTCTTGACAAAGCATCAGCAATAACATTCTGCCTGCCTGGAATATGTTTGATCTCAACATTAAATTCTTGCAAAAATAAGGACCAGCGCAAAATACGTTGGTTCTTAACTTTCATCATATTTATAAAGATAAGGGATTGTGGTCTGTAAATACTAACACTTTGTTTCCTGACAGGTAAATTTCAAACTTCTTAATTGACAATATAAGACCCAACGCCTCCTTTTCTACCACTGAATAATTTTTCTGAGCTGCATTAAATTTTCTTGAATAATAATACACAGGATGTTCAATATTATCTAAACCAACTTGAATCAGCACAGCCCCTATTCCAACATCTGACGCATCAATGTGTAATATGAAAGGTTTATCAAATTGGGGACTAGCAAGAACAGGTGATGTAGACAATATGCCCTTTAGGTTCTGAAAAGCATTCTGACAATCTTGTGTCCATTGAAACTTTACATGCTTGCGTAACAATTTGTCAAAGGAGCAGCCACTGTTGAAAAATTTCTACAATAACGCCTATAGTATGCACACATACCATAAACCGTTGGACTCCTTTCCTACTAGTTAACACTGGGTAGTCCACAATGGCTTGAATCTTATCTTGTAAGGGAATAATCTTACCTTGTCCTACTTCATGTCCAAGATAGGTTATAGTACCTCTTGCCCAACTACACTTATTCATATTTATGGTTAACTTTGCAGTTTGCAACACTGTAAACAAGTTCTTAAGACCTAAGAGATGATCTGCCCAATCTTACTGTATAAAACAATGTCATCAAGGTAGCCCTACAATCTGGCACATCCTTGAGTAAGAAATTCATGAGTCTCTGAAAAGTGCAGGTGCATTTCTCAGCCCAAATGGCATTACGTTAAATTCGTAAGCACCATCAGGTGTCACAAAAGCAGTAACCTCCCTCGCGTAATCAGTAATGGTATTTGGTAATAGCCTTTGACAAATCAAGTTTACTTACATATTGAGCATGTCCTATTGATTCAATACATTCCTCTAAAAGAGGTAAGGGAAAAACGTCCACAGTAGTGTTTTTGTTCAGTTTACGATAATCAACACACAATCTCCAGGTTCCTCCTGGTTTTGGCACTAATAAACACGGAGAGCTCCAAGTACTTTGACTTGGCCGAATGAAATTATGCTGGAGCAGATAGTCCACTTCTGCTTGTAGAATCTTCCTCTTTTCGGGATTCACTCGGTACGGATGTTGTCGAATGGGTGTGTTGTCCAGGAGCTGAATGTCGTGGGTGATGAGGTGGGTCTGAGTGGGAACCTCCCCAAACAGAGATGTATGGTTGTCCAGCAGAACCTGGAACTCATCACGTTGCTCCTCCTGTAAATGACATAGCATCTCCCTGCCATTGGAACTGGAACTGAGAAGTTGAATATTAACATCATTTCCCTCACTGCAATGATCCTCAGGTGTGTACTCTTTCCGACTAAAACAAGTTACTACACCTGGTCCAACATAAGCTTTTAATCTGTTAATGTGCACAGTCATTTGTGGTTCTGAAAGATTAGGGTTAATTATTTTATAAGTTAGGTCTCCCACCTTCTCTACCACTTGGTAGGGTCCTGCAAACTTATGGGACATGGAAGTCCCCAAACGAGGTTTCAACACCAACACCAAATCTCCGACAGCAAACGACCTGAGTTTAGCCTTGAACTTCTTGTCATATCGTAATTTCATGGCTTGTTGAGTTCTTCCCAGATGTTCTTTCGCCAACTCACGAGCCCGACACAACTTGTCCTTGACCTTACTCAAGTACAAACCACTCTGATGAACAGAGACATCTCCCAACAACTTTTCTTGGAGCATTTTAAGAGGACCTCTCACTTGGTGACCAAACACGAGTTCAAAAGGTGAACATCCCAAAGACTCTTGTAACCCTTCTCTCGCAGCAAACAACACAAAGGGGAGATTCTCATCCCAATTACGTGGATAAGTCTCTCCGGTTGTCCTCAACATTTGTTTTAAAGTCTGGTGGAAACGTTCAAGCCCACCTTGGCTTTGTGGATGATATGGACTAGACAATTTGTGCTGAATCCCTCGGGACTCGCAAAAAGTTCTGAAAACTTTAGAACAAAAGTTTCCCCCATTATCACTCTGAATAACTCTAGGCATTCCAAACAAGGAAAAGAATCGTTCAAGACACTTGATGAGATTATGAGCTTGGGTATTCCTTAGAGCATAAGCTTCTGGAAATCTAGTAGTCATACACATGAGAGTGAATAAAAACATGTTACCCGACTTAGTCTTAGGTAAAGGACCTACACAATCAATTACAACATGAGTAAATGGTTCATCAGGAACTACAATAGGTTGCAATGGTGCTCTAGGCACAGATTGATTGGGTTTTCCAACAAGTTGACAGGGTACACAGTTATGACAATATCTGACCACGTCTTTCTTTAACTTAGGCCAGAAAAAATATTTGCATATCTTATGGTACATATTTGTGATACCTTGGTGACCTCCCATGGGGTCATCATGTGCAGCTTGCAAGACCTGCCTACGATAATCATTGGGGACAACGAGTTGGGTTCTAATCTCACAATCATCTGAAGAGGGAGTTCCCTTGGGTCTCCACCTTCTCATCAGAAGTCGATCCTTGAAAAAGAAACCCGTCCCTTCCTCCAATGCATCAACATGATCAGGTGCCTCAGAAATACACTTAATTAAACTAGGATCAGTAGTCTGTTCAACACTTAAGGGCAATGACTCAGACTCAGCAGCGAGCGGGCAAGAACCTAGTAGCTTGATCTCTTTTCCTGATTGATCAGAATAAAATGGAGCCATAGCTACTTCGGCCTCACTCTCGACAACTGGTTCACTGGAGACAAGCGGGCAAGGTACAGATAGTTCAGCCTCCTCACCTTCACTTTCCTTGTGACTTAGGTTCGGCGGGGCTTCTACTACTGCCTCACTCTCATCATCCAGTCGAGTCATAAAAGAATCCTCAAGATCCACCTCCCACTCCTTTTCTGAAGGGGTCCTGGTCTTGGGAACAGCAACCTCAGTGAAATCAGAATTACTCTCACCTGTTTTTCCCATTGATCTAGTTACAACACAAGCAGGGTAAATAATATCATCTGCCTCTGGTTTAGCTAATACATTCTGGGGATTGGTTAACATTATGGGACACTTGGGCCCTGCAACCTGTCGGTTGCCAAAATCATTACCTAAAATAATGTCTACCCCAGGAATGGGCAGGTGCTTACTTACACCAACATTACACCATCCTGAAGTATATTTAGAATCAAGGTTAATTTGCATTAAAGACACAGGTTGCACTCTACCGGCAATACCTTGGAGAAGTACAACTTCACCCAGATCTCGGGTGTCAACATCAGCAAGTACATTCTGGGCAATAAGAGACTGTGAAGCTCCAGTATCACGGAGTAATTGAACAGTCTTATGGTTACCATTATTACATAATAATGTACCTGTGGAAATATATGGTTTAAAGTCAGCCATCCAATTGGGATTGACTGTAGTACATGAAGAATTAATATGTTGCAATCCTTTACTCATAATAAGACCAGTTGGCCGTAGTTCAGGATGCAAACTAAAACATGAAGTAATCACATGACCCCTTCTCTTACAATGTGTACAATGCTTGAAAGTGGGCACACTGGTAGAACCAACTGCAGGTTTAGAATGAGCATTACTAGGCTTAGATGATCCTGGCAGTGGAGTAACAATCTTAGGGTTAGTAAGAGAAGAGTTCACGGGAGTAACTGGAGAACTAGGAGTGGGCTTATAATGATAAGGAGTTCTGTGAGCATTATAATTTACTCTACGACTAGCGTTAGGTGAAGTGGCCGTAAACTGGGCCTTAGTCAACAACTCATGCTCATCAGCGAGCTTTGACAGCTCATAAATGTCTGTTACATTCTTTTGTTCTGCCATAAAAGTAGACAATTTGTCTGGGAGACACAATACTTCTTCCATGATAAGAAGATTCTTTAGAGTATCATACTCTGTTACTGAAAGTGACTTTAACCGTCTGTTGCAATAGTTCGTCTTTTGACGAGTAAAATCAGCTATTGTCTGATCACTTACCCTCCTTAGGTTTCTAAACTTTTGCCTGTGTGCCTCTGGATTTAATTGATAAGCATTTAGGATGTTTTTCTTTACAAATTCATAATCAAAACTATGAGCGTCAGGTAGAGATGTAAATACCTCCTGACTACGCCCCTTAAATTGAGACTGCATAATTGCTACCCATTGATCCCTTGGCCAGTTCATACTGATTGCAATCTTATTAAAATGTGCAAAGAAAACTTCAGGATCCTCCTCATTAAACTTGGGTAATTCTATATACTTATTCATCCTTATGGGATTATTATCATTATTAATTGAAACATTACTAGAATTTCCATGCCCAGCCTCCATACGCTGTGTTTCAAGCCTGAAGATAGTGTCAGCCATTTGTTGTTGAATCTCTAATTGCCTAGTGTGTTCTTCGGCTTGTTGCTTCTTTGTTGCTTTTAGTTGCAACTCAATTAAAACTCTCTGGTTTTGTGCCTCCATTTCTAAACGCCTAGTCTCAAGCTCCCTCTGCTGAGCTTCAGCCTCTAATAATTTCTGTTGAGCTTCAATCTCTAATATTTTCTGTTTCTGTTGAGCTTCAATCTCTAATACTTTTTGTTGTCTTGCAAATTCGTTTGCTTTTTCTTGAGCCTCAAGTTTAGCATACGTTACTTGTGCATCTAACTCAAGACGCCTTAAAGCAATTTGATCACTTGTCTCTTCTCTAACTTCCTCCAGAATTTCTTCTCCTAATTCTCCGTTCTCAACAAAATGTGTCACTATGACTCTCAGAATTTGTGCCTTAGTCATGCTATTTCTGGCTGTTAATTCTAGCTTACTGGCCATATTTATTAACGCAGACTTTGTTAGGTTTTTAATTCCCTCAAAGTTTGGTTGAGCCAACAACAACGACACTTGATCCTCCATCGTGACTAACACTTGACACTTGATTCACAATAATAATAATTAACACACTGGCACTGCACTACACTTCACTATAAAAATTGTACAACACTGAAAATTCGCTTGGCCTCACTGCACAAACAAAATTTATAGGATGACTTACCTCAAAATCGTGAAATGTTGTTACTTGACACACAGGAAGGCTTGCGTGGCACATGGAATAGTTAATAGCAGAAAACACACAAGACACTGGTACCTAGGAAAGCAAGGTTAGATTAGCACAGTTAAGTTTAAGTGGGAACAATATTTCCCGGCACAGGCCCCCATAACTCTTTGTTACCTATCGTATGTTAATGCTTGTGGTCCTACAACCATATACTAACAAGTCTAGGGTTATTACAACTGAGGTTGTCTAAAGCGGGTCACCAGTATAACTCCATAACAGGTAATGAGCATAACTACTAAATATTTCTTTAGGAAAGAAGAAATATGCATAAGTTTAAAATAATTATAATTAATATATATATTCTTACAGATGATCACTATATTTCACTTATTACAACAAACAAATAAAAATGTCTCTCCCAGAACAAATAACTACTAAAAGCTAGAAACAAAAGACACAGACTTAGCTCCCATGTTTCGCCTCCGAGTTCCAGCCAGCGACTGACTCGCCCCGCGGCTACTCTACCCACAATCCTCTCCCCCCTCCGCCTCAACAGGATGAGGGATGGAAAACAATGACTTTTTAATATATAAGACTAATTCAACCACCACTGGTTCTCAAAGTACATTCAGAATATAAAATAACATAATAGGTATTTCCCAAAATTAATAAGTACAATGTTAACTGTGTAATTACTGTATATACGTAATCAATGAATATGTAAAATGTAACATCTGGAGCTCCTAACTGAACAGGTCCAGCAACTCTCTTTCCCGAATCTAACAGGTAATAGACGTGTGAAGACGCCACCGCGCTCCTGTATCCCTGACATTGCCAACTCACACGATGATTATAATATATGTGAGATTTTTTTTTCTTTGACAATTATCAAAAGAAAGTAAGTTCTATTGATGTTACGTTAATCGTAACTACCTCGCAAGAGAGGCAGACCTTAAACAGCAAGAGCTGCCAGTGGAAGATATTTAATCTTAAAGCCTAAGATCATAGGACCGCGGGAGCAAACCGCCAGGCGAAACCACCCGGGTAACACCTGTCACTTAGGTCGCTGGCTCCTCCTAGTTGACAACTAATAAAGGGTAGCCGACGGATTCTCACTTCGAATTTATAGAAGTGTGGTGCTGTGCAATGGACTCGAGCTTTAGATACAGACTTGATATGAACATAAGCAGGCAAAGCGTTGCAGAACATGAAATGTGGGGCAGTAATATTGGAAGGTTTGACGTAAACGACCGTTTTCTATAACAAACAATTTATTCGCAAAATAAACTAAAACTACTACACAGTGAATTGACGTTACTTTACTGTCACTCTAGTGGCACATTCAAGAACAGCTAATCAACAGCCTGATGGACCCATGGTATCCTTATCCCGTCGTCGCTGACTGAACAATGACACTAACTGAACAAAGTGGTGCCCACTGGTGACGCAAGCTTGCAATCAATATTGTCACGGCTTCACGGTGAACAATACTCTAATCACTAAACTTGACTGGCGCTCGCTGCTCTCAACGAGGTACCAAGTAACAAGGCGGTTAATCCAAGAATGATAACCCCTTGTAAAAATCTTACGTTAACACTTGTCTCTCATGACAATCAAAAACAAAAAGCTACTCTAATGAATTTAAACAATTACGTTAACACACACGTGTCTCAACGACACTTAAATGGCAGCAATAACTCGTAAATCAATTAATTACATCAACTTGAAAGTCAAGCATTCGGTGAGTAATTCCCAATTAATTACTGAATACAACAGCCTATTAATTCAGACGAGTATTGATAAAGCCTACTGTCTCACAACTGACAGTTCACTTCCGGTCTTACGACAAGATTACCTTAACGAGGGTAGACTACTGTACCACACACAAGGTTACAACACACTACGTGTAAACAACAACATCAACACCTGGTGAATTCACTAAGTGGCGGTTACTAATTCTCCTTAATTGGAGTCTCGTCGTGGACGTGGTGGTGAGCAGACGTGTTTTGGTTCGCTCTGCTACTAGCGTCTGGTGTGGTGGTAGTGTTTGTCGTCGTTGGGAGCCGGCGTATTGCCGGATGGCCGGTTACCGTCGCGCTGAGGGTGGTATAGTGCCGTAATGGGCTCCTACACACCTCCACTCAAGCGGAAGGAGTCCATAGGGCTCAAGTTTAGTTGTCATGTTGATACCGACCTTGTATCCACGACGATCTTCGATGTGTTACAGATCAAGGCGGAAGAAATATTTGGTTACCAAACACTGCCAGGGAACAGAGTGGTGTTGAAATTTGCAAACAATGTAGCGTTTTCAGAGTTTCTCGGGAAGTATGATGATGAAATTATACGTTTACCTAATGGGAACGGATCTGTAGAAGTGATTAATTTGAGCAAGTCATTTACATACGTTTCTGTGCGGGATGCGCCATTTGAAATGTTGAATGGAACTATTATCCGCGTACTGCAACATTATGGGAAAGTGGACAATGTTCGCTTCAATAAGCATACTTATGGTCCAGGGAAAGGGTGTTTTAATGGAACAAGAACAGCCAAGCTGGTACTTCATCGCAATATTCCTTCATCAATGTCGGTAGAGGGTCATTATATTAAGTTTATATACCATGGCCAGCTGCAAACTTGTTTTAGGTGTGGGCGTACTGGTCACATGGCTGCTGCCTGCCAGGTGGGGGTTTCAGAACGAATCAACATTTTTCGTGAAACTGACTTTCCGCCATTAATAGAGGACAGTGTATCAAATAATGAACCCGCTGTTGTCCATACTGCCGTGCCAGGTGAGGTAGACGGAGTGACCCACACCTCTGTAAGTGACACGTCTGTGGGAGTGATTCCCAGTGCAACTGCGGCCTGTGCAGGTGACTTAGGTCAGGATGATAAAGGTAATGCAGAACCGGAATGTGCTGACGACACTGCTCAGGACGATTTATCTGCTCTCGTTCAACCTGGTGAGGGTGAGGTCAGTTTGGACAATATACGTGTGGACGCCCATGACATAGGCGCTGACGCTGCGCTGAGCAGCGATGACAACGGCGGCGCTGACCTTGGTGAGGTGACGATGGAAAAGTACCTGGTTGTCAACTGGATGTGGAGGATGACTCCATGGAGGATAGTGATGTAGAAATGCCTGTGACGAAGGCAACTCCACCCTCTTCAGTATGGTCTGATAGAAAGGGTAAGGGTGGTGTGAAGGCTGGTTCTGCACCCAGTCATGTAAAGAAACGTCGGAGAACATCAACTAGGTGTATTGAGCAGGTTGTTACCGTTGACGTTCACCGTGACCAAGGCCAGGAAGAGTCACCGACACGTAGCGAGGGCACAGTACGACCAGTGCGTGGGGATCATGGTAACGAGCACAGTGATAAGGTATGGTGGGATCTTGTGGAACATGAACAGAGTCGTGACGCGAGTGCAAATATTAAACTTAGATTTCGGAAAGGGAAAGAAGACACTAAGTTAGTGTCAAGTGAGGTTACGATGGATAAAGGGTAATTTTGGTTTATCTCATAAACATTCGGGAAGCCTGTTAACTTTAATTGTGCTACTTTGAACGTTAATGGGCTCAATTGTCGAAATAAACAGTTGCAGCTGTTATCGTTGTTTCAATATCATAAATTGGATGTACTTTTAGTGCAAGAACACAATGTACACGATGTTAAGAAACTTGATGTGTTGCTTGATTACTTTGAAGTATTAATAAATTCTACGAACTTGTTGAAGGGTGGTACAATGATCTTGGTTGCTAAGCGAGCCCACATCAAGGTTCTTAATACTGAAATGGATGATAATGGTAATGTTTTATATGCAAGGATTTCTTTTTTTGACACCATCATTCCTCTGCTTAATGTGTATGCTCCCTCTGGCTCCCGTAGGAAGAAAGAGAGGGAGGAATTGTTCTCTAACGAGTTATTGTATTTTTTTAGAAATGATACATGTAATATTATTTTTGGTGGCGACTTTAATTGTGTCACTTCTGTGAGAGATTGTAGCGTTCAGACGAATGCATGTGTATCTCCTGCTTTAATTACACTCTTGAAGTGTATTGGTCTCAAGGATGCGAATTGCATTAACGGAGGTGTATATGCATATACATATGTTCGCCAGAATTATGGTTCTAGGCTTGACAGACTATATATGCACTCATTACATGATAAAGTTAGTTTTTGCCGTACTATTCCGGTCAGCTGTTCAGATCATTGTATGGTTGTGGTGAAGCTTGTTATTGACGATCAGGTTAAAGTGGGGACAGGGTCTTGGAAGCTAAATTGCAGTCTGTTGCAGAGTAGAGATGTAATTGATAATTTTCCGGTATTGTGGGAACACCTGGTTGCGCAAAAATATAAGTTCAGATGTATGTTGGAGTGGTGGGACATGTGTAAAGTTGCTTGCAAAAGTTTCTTCGTGAAAGTGTCCAAAAGAAAGGCTGCTGAAAAATATGGTCTGTTAACCTTATTCCAACACAGACTCAAACAACTTTATGCAAAGGTCAATATGGGATTAGACAAGTATGAGGAAATTACCATTTTGAAAGACAGAATTAACAAATTGCGGGATGAAATAACTGAAGGAGTCAATGTTCGCCTCCAGATTAATGATAGGACGTATGGTGAAAAACTCTCTCCTTATTTGTTAAGTAAAGTCAAGAATAACAAGGGTACAGCTCTTGTGACTAGTATTAAAGCAGGTGATGGGACGGATATGACAAATACGGATGGGATTGTTTGTTATGTTCGAGGTGAATTGGAGAAGTTGTACAAAAAAGTGGACGTAGACCGAGGTATGCGGGAGCACTTCCTTGGCAAATGTACACGGGTTTTAGACCAAGATGACAACACGTCATTATTGGAAGATGTAGATATGCAGGAAGTGTGGAGTGTGGTCAGGAGCTTAAAGAAAGGTAAATCACCTGGCTGTGATGGGTTCCTGGCGGAATTTTATTTCTATCTGTGGGATGTCATTGGTAGCGACTTTGTACAAGTGGTGAAGTATAGCATGCAGCATAGGAAGCTTAGCATGTCGCAATCTCATGGGATTATTAAGATGTTGCCTAAAACGGGTGATTTGCATATTCTGACGAACTGGAGGCCACTTTCCTTACTAAACCAGTATTATAAAATAGTATCGAAACTGCTGGCAAATAGACTTAAGAGTACAATGGAAAAACTTATATCAAAGGAACAGTTTTGTGGTGTGCCTGGAAGATCCATAATAAATTGTAATAATGTAATTCGGGTTGTTGTGTATTATGTGTCAGAATAATGTTCCTTCCTCTATGATAAACCTCGACTGGTCGAAAGCCTTTGACCGTGTTGATGTTCAGTTTGTATTGGAAATATTGGATAGGGTAGGTGTTGCACAAGACTTTCTTGATTGGGTCCGTATGCTTTATAAAGAGTGTCGGAGCAGCGTCTGTATCAATGGAGTCTTGAGTAAACCTTTTTTAGTTGAACGATCTGTACGTCAGGGATGTCCCCTTTCAATGATTTTGTATGTTATATTTCAAGAGCCACTGTACTTGGCAATAAAAGGCAATGACTTTATTGTTCCGCCTTGTCTTCCTAATGCGATGACGCTTCCTGTTGTTGGTTATGCAGACGATACGACTATTTTTGTGTCGACAGAAGACTCGGTGGTGAATGTACAGAATGAGTTGGACAACTTTGCAAGAGCAACGGGTGCTGTAATTAACAAGAACAAAACGTGTATGATGGGGCTTGGCAGTTGGTGTAATAAAGTTCGCTGGACAGGTTCATGGTTCAAGGTAGTGGAGTCTATTAAAGCTCTTGGGATTTGCTGGTGTAAAACATATGAAACGACATTGGCTACGAATTGGCAAGTACTATGTGGTAATATAATAGTTGCAACGAACATGTTGTCGAATAGGAAATTAACCCTGTTTCAGAAGGCTGTAATAATCAATTGCAAAATTTTGTCTAAAGTGTGGTATTTGTCTCACAGCTTTCCCATAGACAAGAAAAGTGCAATGGAGATTGACAAAACTATTTTTAGATATGTATGGTATGGTAGATACCAACCAATTAAACGGACTACTCTTTGTAAAGGTAAGAAACACGGTGGAATAGGCATACTGAATGTGTACAATAAGTCATTGGCAATCTTATGTGTTACCTTTCGAAAGGAGATAATGAAGAGTAATAGTGTAAATGTGCTAGGACATTACTATTGTAAATTACGTGTCAGCCACTTGATACATATGCCAGAGTATACTGACCTTGCCTTTATTTCACCTCACTTTTATTCCTGTGCACTTGCTGTGCTCAGGCGGATTTGTAATATTGAAGGTTTTTTAATGATGGACAGTAAACAGGTGTATGATGTTATACTACCAAATATAGTTCCTAGTGTAGAGGAGGCATATCCACTCTTCAGCTGGCACGTAATATGGGCGAACCTTAATGTTCAATTTATTGCCCCAAAACAACGTGAGCTATTGTATCGCTATATTCATGAGACCCTCCCTACTAATGATAGGTTGTCGATGTTGGGCATTAAGGACAACAATAGGTGTGACCAATGTACTGAAATTGAACATAATATGCATATATTTTATTTCTGTAAGCAGAAAGTTGTTCTTGTAAATTGGATTCGAGACACTCTTGAAGCTTTATGTGGACCAAGTATTCGGGTGGAGTTAATGAGGTTTTTAATGTTTCATATTGACATAAAATGCAAGAAAATTAGGAATACAATTATTATGTTACTTTCCGATTATATTTTTTGTGTTTGGATAGGTAGGCAGGAAGGTTACTCAGTAGACAAAACATTGAAGTTCTTGCGATGCAGGATCAAGTATAACATTTGGGGTTTACGGCTCATGCTCGGTGATGATTTGGAGAATTTGTTTACTGAGAATTATATAAAATATATGTAAATGTAATAATTTCCCCTGTATTTTAATGTACATTTATTCTCCTAATTTTGTAAATAGTTTCACGGAAAATAAGTATAACATTCAGGGGTTTTTACAGATCATATTCTGTACTTTTGGGAAACTTGTTCACTACGAATTGCAATGTCAACTTGTCTTGTAAAACTTTTATATACTTTAATTTATGTTGTATTTCTTAAATAAAAAAAAAAATTCTCCTTAATTAGCTACGAGTGCTTAATCCCTCTGTCCGCAGACAGATCTGATCAGTCCAACGAATTACAGCAGCTTAATTACAGCGCAATTGACTCCGATCATAACAGACCGATCAACCCCTTACGTTATTAATCAATCAATTAACGACAGCTCGTTAAATCGTTAACACTACGTTAGTCTTCACTTGACAATTCCTCCACTGCGTGAACTTCACTGTGACTGTTGCCTTTACACGTCTCTACGTTAATCTCAACAATGTTCAACGAACAAGTGACCTCGTTAAGTAAATCGTGACCCCCGATGACGTTAACTGACTTTAATTCTCACGTAATCCTTCACAGTACACAACGCCTTCCACCAAGGACAACTAGCCTACGGTTTACACACGGTACAACACAGTACAACACAGTACATCCTTGCCACTCACGGCAAAACTTGTAAATGATTTCCCAGTAAATTATTCCCCAATAATTCACACTTTACCACAACACAACAGTAAAATAAGCGCTGGCCAATATAATAATGAAAATTATTTATAACCAAGGGAAACCTCCCTGTTACCACTTTCACTGCTGAAAAAGGGAATCAAATTACAGCAATTTACATACACGGCAACATAGAGAACATAGAAGCAAAATAACTCGCTGTACTCCACCACTGGATGTGTCTCTATGTGTCCTCACACACGTCAAAATCACAGTTGGGCCCAACCTCAACTTGGTGACGTCAAACAGGGTATTCTCACACGTCTCCAATTCCCATTCACCTCACTAGGTGGCCACAGGGACAGAGGACAGACGGAACACTGGGGACGAACCCAGTTTCAGAGTTTTATTACCCAAACTGAAACAGTGTACTGTACTTACATCACATGCGGGCCCGCTACACACACTCATACATTCGTCACCCTCACACTCCCACTGCTGCTGCTGGATGATGACGTAGACGTCCTCACTTCCTACACGTGGTCAGGTGGAGCACAGGGTCCTCGACCACGGGGTTTAGCTTCACACACAGCGACCAGGTGTCGCGGGCACTCAGGCCTAGGCCGACCAGGGTGTGCGCACAACAGATATACACAGCGGGGATGCGGTACCACGCCCTTCCACTTGACACGGTACCCCAGGATACGACGGTACACGGTGCTACACGGTACACGAGACAGAGTTCTACACTGTTCGATTGTTCCTCAGAACTTCGTATTTAAGGTTTCTCTCATAACACTGAAACCTTCTCTAGCACGTCTCACTGCAGTACCTTCACGCACAGATGCGTTAGACGGCTGATGTCACTATCCTAGCGCGATAATTAACGGCCCCACTTAGTCCAGTTGCTCTAAGATGGCGTCTCACTATCACGCGCTTAGACGACAAAGTTCACACCGGTACGGTTCATGCACTTTCCTGATTACCGGATTCTTACGGACGGCACACGGCAAGATAGCAAGAATATAGGCGTGACTTTAGTAACGTTGCAGGCGGTATTTCCCGTTGCTTGGCCTAGCACGGGAGATACGTGTCTCCATAGCAAGCGTATGAGGTAAGGATGACTTTTCCCGCCAATACGGCCTCAAGCATACCATGTGGTACCCCTCAGCGTCTTGACCAATCACGGTTCAGCATTCCTGAGGCCAGGAGCCCTGGCCAATGGTGCACCTGCTCCACGACGCTACCCCCCCCCCCTCGCTCACGAGGTGGACACGTGATAGGGGGGGTGGTCTACAGCCGTTAGCCCCCCATACCTCCCTCTCTACACTTGAATAGTACCAAATTTCCCTGAAATCAACTCCCTCCTGTAATTTCCTTCACAGACCTGATACAGCGATCAGAATGACATCACTAGCTAGCATATGTCCTGGGCTGTCCATTGACACCAACACGACTGTGGAAAAGTTTATATACAGAAAGTTGAATCAAGGTGCACATCACTGGTGCACTATGCAATTTCGTACTTCATTCAGTGCACGAGAGAGCAGGAAAAATATGTCTCCTGACAATATATATATATATATAT
>WNGS01076321.1:0-13463 GCA_020271785.1 Procambarus virginalis | reverse complement strand
GTGAAATAGTTTAAATCCATTTATTTGATATTCGGCTAATAGTTCTCTATTATCAACATTCATCCACGTTTCGGTAAGTGCAATATTATCTATTTTTTCTGTGCAGACAAGAGCATTTAATTCGTTAATTTTATTCTTAGACTTCTACTGTTTGTGTAATATACCCTAAGTGAATTGTTATTTTGAGGCCCTTCTCTTTCCCTGATCATTTTGCCAATTCCTTTCTCCCGCAAACACATACTTTTATTACATCCTTCCTCCAAATCAATTCCCATACCTCTATCTACTAACAGTTTAAACCCAAACAAACACCTCTAACCACTTCTTCCAACGAGTTTGCAACAGCAACAACCCCAGCTCTCGATAGATGCACCCCATTGATATAAAGGAAGGAAGATATGGAGGAAGGTGGGAGGGAGAGGTAAGGTGTGATATGACCGTGCAACTATTATTACCTTTTGAATGATTATTTACATAGATGAGTAAACAAAGGATATTAAAGGAGAGGATATGCTTACTTTGAGGTGATAGGCTGGAATGGGTCTTGATCTGAAATACTAAGTTTGATGAAATGAGGCGGAGGACAGGAGTTGGAGTTCGGTAATTGCGTTTTCTGACTTATTCAGTTACAAGTATGACTACTTTAAATTTCAGGGAAATTGAATAGGTATTAACTATACCTATTCAATTAACTTAACCGAATTGGATACGGTTAAGGTGGGGCGATCGGAGCTGGAGCTTGTTTTGTTTTGATCTATTTTACTTTTTGATCTAATTATTTTAATCTATTTTACTTTTGTCATAAAAACAGTGGTAATAAATTTCTTGGAAATAGATACGGTATTAACAGAGTTGCAACTCTAAATTAAGGTGGAGGATAAGAGCTAGAACTCAGTAGGTGTTTAATCTTGTTTACTACGTCTGAAATAGTTATGATTAAATCTCAAGGAAATTTAGTTGTTACTAAAAAGTTGTAATAGTAAACTAAGGCGGGGACAAGGGCTAGAATTTGGTAAATCTATTGTCTTTTCTTACTACATTCGAAGTATGATGTATTTAAAATTTCAGGAAAATTGGTCCGTTAATAGCGAAACTACACTTATAAAACATAAAGAGTTGGATCCAAGAGCTAATATCCGATGAACTGTTTAGCAATATCTGTTCAACTTGGTAGAGTTTAATTATATCAATAAGAACTTTTAAGAACTCAGCGAGGATTAAATCTTTAAAATTTCAGTCTTAAAATCGTCTTTGCCATATTTCGGTCTTCAACTAGTCTCTGACTAATTTCGGTCTTCTACTAAACTCTGTCAAATTTCGGTCTTAAAATGAACTCTGTCAAATTTAAGTCTTCAACTGGACTCTGATGAAAATCGGTCTTCAACTAGACACCTATGAAGAAATTCGGGTTTTAAGTGATCTCTGTCAAATTTTGTCATAAATGATCTGTCACATTTTCGGTCATCGACTGGTCTCTGACTAATTTCGGTCTTAAATGGGAGAAACAGACGTAAATTAAAATAAAAATAAAACCTACTGCTAAGATGTCTATTTTCCATAGCAAACTTCTATGAACATATTCTCTGAAAAATGGGCTTTTGAAATATGTTGGTCTTAAACTCTTAAATAAACTTCTATGAATATATGAACTCAAAAAAATTTTCATAAAACTGAACTCCAAAAATGTTTGAATTTCTCCCATAAGGAACATTTAAGAACATAGCTGTGCCATTCTAAAAGTTCGCTCAAACAGGTGGGGCACAGGGGCGCCTTTTCCCTGTATTTCTCCCATAAGAATCCATTACCTCTGCATAGCACCATACTCAAAATACCCGATGAAGACAGAAGCGGTCTTTGCCAAAGAATTATTTCTATAAGATTTCTTTAAGAAACTTCTATGATTATATGAACTCTGAAATATGGTTTATAAACTGGTCTCTGATTTTTTTTTAGACTTGTACGATTATATGATCTTTGAAATATTTTCATAAAACTTATCTCTAAAAAAAATTTAATTTCTCCCATAAAAATCCATTAAGAACACAGCGGCACCATTATCAAAGAACCCGATGGCGCCGCTGTGTCGCCATCCCTACTAATCCCACCTCCACCACATTGTGCAGTAATTGGTTCCACAAATCGTCAGCCCTGTTACCAAATCAGTATTTAGCCAGGTCTTTTCCTATTCTAAAATTATTCATTTTATACCCATTGTTTCTCTGGTGTTAATACTTTTAATTATTATCCAATTAATATCACCCCTTTGTTATGTCCGTTCATCCGCTTGTAAACCTCTATCATGTCACCCCAAACTCTTCGCTTTTCCAGTGAATGCAATTTAAGTTTTGTCAACCTTTCTAAATATGACATGTTTCTAATTTGGGAATAACTTTGTCATCTTACGCTGGACGCGTTCAAGTGAATTTATATCCATAATATAGTACGACGACCACAACTGAACTGCATAATCAAAATGGGGCCTAACCAGAGAAAGACACATCTGAAGAACAACACTAGGCGTCCCGTTATCAACGCCTCGATTAATAAATCCCAGTGCCCCATCTACACCATTACGATCATTTATTAATTGATTTTTCGGTGCGAAGATCCCACCGATCACAATCCCAAATCCCACTCGCAATACCTCCTCGCAATCTCAACACCATCCAGCTCGCATCCAGCAACTCTATCATGAGTACCCAGCCACGAAACCCCACACACACCTGTCAGCACCAAACTGCATCCGTTGTCTGTCATTATTTGTCGATCCCCTGACATACTGGCTTAAAATGTTTCTTGTTGCACCTTGAGTTTAGCTCTCAATAAGAACATAAGAATGAAGGTAAATGCAGAAGGCCTATTGGCCCACACGAGGCATCTCCTATTTATATCTACCCACCTTTGTTAAAGTGCCAGATCTTTGAAAAGCTGATTTTAATAGCCTAAGAAATTTTTGGGTGTTAAATAGATTGGAAGATTGAGATTGGATTGAAATAGATTGGATTGAGCGAGACGTGAACCTAGGAATGGGTGATGTAAAAAGGCATTTCGATGTGGTTTCAAAACATAGAATTAGTTAGGAGTGCATTGAATTAGTTACGAGCATCTATCTACATACAAAGATTAATCAGGTGTAATTGGCCTGTTAGAAGACACTGTTCAACATAACGGGCCAATTACACCTGATTGATCTTTGGGATAGGAGCTGCCTCGTATGGGCCAATAGGCCTTCTGCCTTTATTCTTATGTTCTTATGTAAGGGGGGAATCCCGATCGGTGGCATTCTTCCAAGAAAGGGAGTTGGAAATGATGGTTTTCGAGGGCATTTGGTGTCAATTTCTGCATGGAAATACATTGCAAATCAAATGCAATATCTTTCATAGATAACTGGGAACACTTCTATGAAAGAAATGATATGTATGCTCGTGATGGGGTGCATCAATCGAGGGCTGGGGTTGTTCTTGTTGCGAACTCGTTGGAACCAGAAGTTGTAAACGTTTGTTTTGGTGTGTGTTTAAACTGTTAGTAGATAGTGGTATGGGAATTGATATGTAGAATGGAAGTAATAAAAGTATGTGGTGTGGCGGGGGGTGGGGGGAGGAACAAATTGGCAAAATAATCAGGGAAAGTGAAGGTCCTCAAAGTAAAAATACACTTAGGATACATTACACAAACAGTAGAAGCCCAAGAAAAAAATGAACGATTTAAATGCTCTTGTATGCACAGAAAAAAGAGAATATTATTGGACTTACCGCAACGTGAATGAATGTAGATAATAGAGAACTTTAGCTGAATATCAAATAAATGGATTTACACAATTTCACACAGATATATTAGACAAGGAGGGAGAGTAGCTATAAATGTTAGGGAAAATTTGAAAATTAGTCTCACAGAGGGAATCAAAACTGAGCCCCACACAAAAACAATAAAAACAAAAACTAAAAACGAAAAAGCAAATAATCTTATAATAGGAGTTATATACAGGCCACCAAACTTAGACAGGATGGAAGCAAAGCACCTATGGGATGAAATATCTAGAGTATCTAGGTCTAACAGTATTTGTATCATGAGTGACTTTAATTTCAGTGGAATGAATTGACTTAACAGACGAGGGAATAATGAAGCAGAAGATATTAAATAATTAATTGACGTTTGCTTTCTTATGCAACACATTAAGGAGCCAACTCGGTAAAATAATATTTTAGATTTAGCGTTAACTAACAGGGGAACACAAATTAACGGCATCGAAATAAGGAGTGACCTAGGGAATAGTGATCACAAAGAAACCAGATTGTGCATAAAATGGAATAGATCTGTGGAATAAAATTCTGTTAAAGTGCCAGATTTTCGAAAAGCTGATTTTAATAGCCTTAGAATTTTTTTGGGTGAAAAAGACAGGAAAGTCTGGGCATATGGGGTGGGCTGGTCTTGGAGCGTGACGTGAACCCAGCGATTGGTGGCATAAAAAGGGATTTCGATGTGGATTCAAAGACTGGCAATACAAGGACAGGAATCGAGTGGGTACTCTTTTCAATACCAGAAAGTAATAATAGACAACCAGTTGAAATCACTCAAGAAATTTAATATCTTCGGCAACGCTGCAAAGCCAGAAACTCAGCTTTGCGCTCCCTGACCAGTCTTAGAGGGGTGCATCTCTACCAGTACTCAACTGTACTACGTTCAAGCAGTTATGTCACTCATCGACTATGCTGCCCCCTGCTCTTACATCCCTCAGTGATAACCAATGGGAGAGAAACTGGAAGTGTCTCAAAATGATGCTCTGAGAACAATGCTGGGAGCACCTATATGGACGCGTAGAGAGAACCTTAGAATGGAAACAAATTTACCAGCATTAGAAAATAGGATGAAACAAAGGATCAGCCACCATAACAGCAAAACTACTGGAACAAAAGATTGCAGACACGAGGCAGTCAATGGACATCACCAAGAGAAGTTTGGCTACAGCGGGTGTCCAGCACAAAGGGAACCCCAGCTTTGCAGACCTGACAACAGCCAAAACGCCCAGATGGAGTCACCCTGCAGCCATGGAGGGAAGGTAAACAAGGAATGCGGAACTACACTTGTGCATTTACATTGGCTGATACCTATTTACGTTACAGCTCAGCGGAGGGGGGGGGCAAGCCACCTTCAGGGAGCCGCAGAAAATCCACAAGTACAGAGACCTAGAACGATGTTACAAGTTCGTGCCGATAGGCGCAGAGCCTCTGGGCGCCTGGGGTAGATGTGCACTCCAGTTTTTAAAGGAGGTTGGTGAGGACTCATTGGGAAAGCGAGAGACCCACGAGCAGCCAGCTTTCCTGTGCCAGCGCCTAGGTGTCGCAGTGCAGAGGGGAATGCGTGCGGTATCCTGGGTACGCACCCAACCTCCGAGGAGCTGGACGAGGTCTTCGAACCGCTGATTGGTTAATTGTTATATATTTGTGTGAGTTGTGTGTGTTATATGTAAAACTGTATTATTGCAATAAAATAAAACAAGCAACATACAAAAAAAAATAATAGTTGTGGTAGGAGAGAAAGAATTAAGTATTCAGTGAGAATCCACAAGATCTTCTCTGAATGCTCTTTGTTTTCTTCTTCGTGGGTCCCTGCAATTGCACCAGAGGTGGTACCCCTAATATATAATATATGATATATATTATATATATATAGATATATATATATATATATTATATAATTATATATATATATATCTATATATACATATACGACATATATATATATATATATATATATATTATATATGAATATATATATATATATATATATATATTATATATATATATATTATATATATATATGTCCGATTCCTAGTAGCCAGAATGCACTTCTCAGTCTTTTATGCAAGGCCCGATTTTGCCTAATAAGCCAAGTTTTCATGAATCAATTGTTTTTCTGCTACCTAACTCTACCTAACCGAACCTAACCTGAACTTTTCGAACTACATAACCTAACCCTTGAACCTATAAAGAATAGGTTAGGTTAGGTTAGGTAGGGTGGTTAGGTTCCGGTCCATATATCTACGTTAATTTTAACTCCAATTAAAATAAATTGACCTCATACATAATGAAATGGGTAGGTTTACATTTCATAAGAACAAATTAGAGAAAATATATTAATTCATGAAACTTGGCTTATTAAGGCAAATCGGGCCTTGCATAGTAGGGGCCCTAGAAGTGCGTTCTGGCTACTAGGTACGACATATATAATATATATATATATATTATTATATATATATCTATATATATATATCTATATATATATATATATATATGATTGTACCTAGTAGCTAGAACGTCGTACTCGGCCCTGCTATGCAAAGCACGATTTGCCTAATAAGCCCAAGTTTCCTGAATTAACATATTTTCCTCAAATGTTTTCTTATGAAATGATAATGCGACCCCCATTTCATTATGTATGAGGTCAATTTCTTTTTATTGGAGTTAAAATACGTAGATATATGACCGATCGTAACCAACACTACCTAACCTAACCTATCTCTATAGGTTAGTTTAGGTTTATTTTAGGTAGCCGAAAAAGTTAGGTTAAGTTAGGTTAGGTAGGTTAGGTAGTCGATAACAAATAATTCATGAAACTCTCTCTCTCTCTCTCCTCTCTCTCTCTCTCTATATATATTATATATATATATATATATTATTATATTATAATATATACATTATAGATATATATATATATATTATATATATAATATATATATATATATAGATAATATATATATATATATATATATTATGCCTCGTACCTAGTAACCAGAACGCACTTCTCAGTCCTACTATGCAAGGCCCCATTTGCCTATAACCAAGTTTTCATGACTTAATATATTTCCTCTAATTATTCTCATGAAATGATAAAGCTACTATTTTCATTATGTATGAGGTCCATTATTTTATTGAGTTAAATTAACGTAGTTATATGACCGAACCTAACCAACCCTACCTACCTAACCTAACTTATCTTTATAGGTTTAGGGTTAGGTTAGGTAACCAACAAAAGTTAGGTTAGGTTAGGTTAGGTAGGTTAGGTAGTCGAAAACAAGTAATTCATGAAAACCCTTGGCTTATTAGGCAAATCCGGGCCTTGCATAGTAGGTTGAGAAGTGCGTTCTGGCTACTAGGTACGACATATATATATATATATTATATATATATATATCTATATATATCTATATATATATATATCTATATATATAATATATATGCAAACAAGCCTGAAATGGTCCCCCGGACTAGATACAACTGAAAACTCACACCCCAGGAGTGGATCCGAACCCATACTCCCAGGAGCAACGCAACTGGTATGTACCAGTAGGGACGCCTTAACCCCACTTGGACCATCACGACCGGACATAAGGAAGTGATAGCCGAGGCTATATGAACCACTTCCCCCGCCGGCACTCGGGTTGATTTGATAAAATGCTATGCCCAAGATTACCATCCGAGTGGCCGGCGGGGAAGTGGTTCATATAGCCTCGGCTATCACTTCCTTATGTCCGGTCGTGATGGTCAATTGGGTTTAAGGCGTCCCTGTACATACCAGTTTGCGTTGCTTCCTGGGAGTATGGGTTCGAGTCACTTCTGGGGTTGTGAGTGTTCAGTTATATAGATATATATATCTATATATATATACTATATATATATATATATATATATATATATATATATATATACCTATGTCGTACCTAGTAGCCCAGAACGCACTTCTCACCTACTATGCAAGGCCCGATTTGCCTAAGAAGCCAAGTTTTCATGAATAAGTTGTTTTTCTTCTATTATTTTCTTATTAAAAGATAAAGTTACCCATTTCATTATGTATGAGGTCAATTTTTTTTCATTGGCGTTCAAATTAACGTAGAGTATATGACCACCCGCCGGCACTCGCATGTTATCTTGGGCCTAGCATTTTACCAAATCACCTCATTCTGTGGGGCACCCGTGAGGAACACAAATGCGAACAGCCTGAATGGTCCCAGGACGATATGCCGATGGAAAACCTCCACCCTAGAAGTGACATCGAACCCAGACTCCCAGGAGCAAATGCGCAACTGTAGTACAAGACGCCTTAAAACCACTTGACCATCACGGACAATGACCGGACAAAATGAGGTGATAGCCGACGCTATTTGAACCACCCACCGGCCGGCACTCGGATGGTTATCTTGGGCATAGCATTTACCAAATCACCTCATTCTTTGGGGCACACGTGAGGAACACAAATGCGAACAAGCCTGAATGGTTCCCCAGGACCATTCATAGATATATCTATATAATATATTATATATATAGGATTATTATATATTATATATTATATATATATATACATATATATATATTATATATATATATATTATATATTATATATTATATATATTATATATATATATATATATATATGTTAGTATATTTTGGTAGCATTCCTTCCTGTAGACATATGTTATTAAATATGACCGAAAAAGTAAGATTAATAATTCCTAACACGATTTTCTCAATTTTCCTTATGTTGGGTTTGTTCTGATGACAAGAGGAGTGTTGTTAACGCTTATGTCGACCGTGCTCTCAGCCACAGCTCAGAAATGGAGCAGTCGACGAAGAACTCTGTAGAGTAAGGCAGGGTCCTAGTCAACAAACGGCTTCCAATGGTTTCATTGAATACATCATAAGAAGGAAAGTGAAACGCCATGCACCTCTGGAAGGATACAACTAACACAACACCTATAACCCCCTATTAGACTATTTTACAGGAACTTCTTCTCCACAGCTCATAAAAACGGAGGAAGGGTCCTGAAAGATATTGGTTATAGAAACGTTATCCCTACAGACAACAATCGAAGATACAATTGACGATTTACTATAAACCAAGAAACTGCCAACCTACTCATGAGAAACTCTCCAGGACCACAAAGCAGAACGCTTTGAAAGAGCCAATGTGCCGTCTATGCCTTCAAATGACCCACTCGGGGACTGTACCCCCAAAGAACGTCAATATAGATGCAAGACAACAACATCTCTTTCCAGGCGATTTAACGATGCATAAGCAACAGGCCTCTATCAAGGAACATATAATCTCTTTCCCACAACCAAACCATCACCAGAGAATCTACCAAACAACACAGAATCCTTGATAGATACAGCGACAACAGGCCGCTCGACATCTGCGAGGCACTCACACACATCAAGAAGTCACACCAGCAATCAACAGCCAATTAACGCACTACTATATTCTACCCACTTCAGACTCCGCTCCAATAGAAACATCAAGAAATACGGGACCAATAGGCCTTCTGCAGTTACAGGATCAATTCTTCCCTTATACCCATTGTTCGTGTTCTGTGTTGTTCTCACCTCACCCCAAACCATTGTACACATGTCACCTCACCCAAAGGCAGGTATTTAAACTCTGTTCAGGTATAGTTTGTTCTGTGTGTGTGGTACTAAAGTCTTTGAAAATGGTAGATAAGTTTTACGAAACGCGCTCAAGTGTCGCGTCAGGCACTAAGAAATAGAAGAAGGAAATTTTGGAGAATTGATTTTAACTCTACCGTCATCAGTAAAAACAAACATAAGGAAATTGAGAAAATTCGTGGTTAGAATTATTAATCCTTACTTTTCTCGGTCATATTTAATAACATATATATATGGTATGGTATACTTTGATATGGTGATCGGCGGGTACTGGTCCAATGTTTTGGAATAACTAATTTTGAAGAACAATGAACTAAGGCGGTGATCAGGAATTGGAGCTCAGCAATTGTTTAATCTGTGTTACTATGTACGAAATATAGTGCTTTTAAATTTCATGGGTTCAAGTAGATATTAATGAAGATTCTAGAAAGAACTAAGGTGGAGGACAAGAGCCGGAGCTCAGTAACTAAATTTTCCTTTTATTACTATGTCTTTAATAACTATGTTTAAAATCTACGATGATTTTTTTAATAATCGTGGAGTTATAGGAATGAAGTAAGCCGGGGGCAAGAGCTAGAAATTGGTAATACTTTGATCATATTTAGTTTGTTCGAAATAACTTACGTTTAAATCTCGAGGAAATTAATCAGATAATAGCAGAGTTGTATGAGGTAACTAAGGTGGTGGGGGGACACGAGCTAGAACTTTGTAACTGAATTTTTGTATTTTACTACGTCTGAAATAAAGTGATTTTAAATTTCAGTAAAATTGGACTGATGGTATCGGAATCTATGAGGGTAAACTTAGGCGGATAGCCGGAGCTAGAACTCGGTAACTGTCTTGATCTGATTTACTGTGTCCAAAATATGACTGTTTAAATTAGGCGAAAATGGGGTTGCTAGTAGCTGAAACTACACTTATACATGTATTGAGCTAAGTCCAAGAACTAACTTTTGATGAACTTTAAAATATCTTCTGAAGTCTATATATTTATTTCTCTCTGTAAGAACGCTTTAATATTGCAGGTGTAAAACTTCTGAAATAAATAGAGATGGTGTTCAAGAACTAACATCGGATACTGGGAATCAATTAACAAACTTCTAATAAAACTATTTCCGAAAATGGACTCTGAATAAATTCCGCCTGAAAACAGTTGTCAACATAGCGAGGAATAAAACTATGCAAATTTTGTCCTAAAAGGGTGTGACACAGCACGCAATTTAAGGAGTTCGTTACAATCCAAAGGGCCCATAGCACTCAATTAAAATATTAAAATAAAGTATTCTGTAACCAATAAATGTTATTTATTTATTTACTTTATACTACAAGAAGGTACAATGGGTTTATGGGAGTATATAACATTGATGTTCTTACATTCTTGCAAAGCCACTAACATATAGATGGTCTGTTATTCATATAACAAAACATATAGAATGTAGATGGAGAGATGATTGTTGGATAATCTATACATTTAGAGAGAATGTCTGTTCAAAGTTGTAGGTCACATGGTTGATGCTAGTTCACCCAAATTGAAACAGGGTATTCTATGGTGGTGTGTTTATATATTTAACACATACACTAATTCACTTCAATCATGTCACCCGCTTCTTCACCTCACCTCACTCATGAATGTAAATTTTGCATTCTTAATCACTGTCCAATTGAGGAGTTTACAATTCCTGGGTTTTAATTTTCTCTACCATCACTGAACTCGTTCGAGTGAACGTATGTCAAATCTATAACATGGCTACCAAAGTTGAACGCCATATGTAAATTGAGATTAACAATAGCATGATACAGTTGATGAATAGCAATAATTGTTTATTTTTAAAACATCTTGAAATAAATCATAGTTCCTTGTTTCTCTTAATTTCGAACGTTTATGCACTGTTAAATTTAACTCGGTTAAATTTCTACTAATCTTGACTACCAAATCTGTTCACATTCGGAATTCTCAGTTTCAACAATAACCAACTGAGACCTGGTAACTCAGTAATCATTGCCAAGTTTCAGAACCCTAAATGTTTAGTAGTAAACTGCATCTGCCAACCTATCGTCTATTTAATTTATCAATGACTCGTCTAGGATTGTACACATTATCATTAACAAGTTTAACTAGTGTCCATTAATATGAAGTGCCGAGGACTCTACATTCATCACTGATCTCTCGGGGTTCTGTAAGTTATCCACTAAACCTGTTTTGAGTTTCTGTATGCTATTATTACCCTGTCCTGTTTTCAGTACGGTATAACAAACTTGTCTGTTTTTATGTACGTTATTACTGACCTCTCAGGTTTTCTGTAATTTACTGCTAAGGTGCTAGGGACTTCATGCATTATCGTTACATGCGTTCGGCTATAAACATTGTCAATGAACGGTTCTTATAAGAATCAGTACATTAACAAAATGATGTAACAAAGAATATGTTGACCTTTTCAACTAAAGAATCAATTCGTTACTTTTTCTGAAAGTTTTTTATTAGGTTTGTAAAAACAACTTAGAACATTTACACTTGCGAGATGATAATATATCATTAAGGACCAAGGTCTGTACCAACGTACCAGAACAAAGGTAATGTACTGAAGTTTTGAGATAATTCCAGGAATGAATGTTACAAAATTTAGGATTTCTCACATATTGATATAAAATTGAATTCGTCTCATTTGAGATATTCTGCGGATAAGAGTCGTCGTGAGACATGTACGTGCATTGGCTTAAGTATCTCAGGGGGCGCTCGTGTCCTTACTGAAATATTTTGTAAATTGTTTCCAGTGAAGATTTGTTTTAATGTTTCGACCCTGTTTCCAGCGTTTAATCCATCTGCAGACGTCGAGACGCTGTATACGCTCACGTCAGCGATATCTCGGGCTGTGTGTCCGACCTCCCACATCTTTATAAACATTACACGATCAGCAACAGAAGATTTTTTTGTAATAATCTTTCGAATCATTTTCCCTGTGTAAAACAAAATTCACAGTTTCAGATTCAACTTTTCCAGAACTGTATGTATTTCAAACTGGACTAATATATGGCAGGATGATAAGGAGATTTCGCCGTAAGGACCCTTACACAAATCTCTCACAAGGTGACCAAATCTAGAATACTCAGAGTGAAAATTCTGAATTAAGAGCTAAGAAAATTGTAATTGAGAAACCTTTCAGACTGAACTAAACACAGGTTAAAAAGTAGGGTTACCGAAGGGGAGATTAGACAATTTGGGAACTTATCATGTGTAGGTGGTAGAGTCCATATGGAGAATGACTCAAAGACCACAAATCAAGTGGTTTGAACTTGAACAACAAATTTGAACTGGTGCAACAGGTAGAGCAGTGGCATTTTTGCTAGTGAGTCTGCCTTTCATTGCCACTATGCCAATGTGATTGGTACCAATAAGGTGTGCAGTCCGATTATGGGTCTTCTTTTCAGCTATTGTTGAATTTCTGGGAGAGTGATATTATCTCTTTGTATTTTAATCTCTGAATTATCTCTGTGCTGACGGATAACCAGCCTGGAGTGAGATTTAGAGTTGTATAATGTATTATATCTCAACTGTACTAGTTTATTGTCTCCATTCAGGCATATAATTTGTCTCCATGTTGAGGCACCCTACTATGTCTGCTCCAGTAAGGCTTCCATGGCTGTTTGTAGTGTAAACTGCTGCCCGCAGAACCTTTTCTTTCGTTGATCAACTCGATCCGTCTGTGAAGTGTGAGTCGTTGTGGGTCTTTAGGAGTAATTTCCGCTGGTGTTGTTCTTATACTTCTGAGCCTCTGTGGGTAACATGCCGTGATGGGTTTTGGAACTGGTAATCTTTCAATGATATCTTTGACTCGGATTCTTACCATGGGAGGTCGGCTGATGAAAGTGGTGATCTGGTCTATCTTCCCCTTTGTTCTTAATGGTCCATTTCAGGCCATTTTCTCTAAAATCTTGAACCACATTATCCATCCATGAGCTTGTTCAATACTTGAGGTTTTTCTGAAAGGATCTCTGTATGCTGTCTTTGATTGACAGTCCTGGCGGTGT
>WNGS01076313.1:0-10266 GCA_020271785.1 Procambarus virginalis | reverse complement strand
CTTCCTCCCACCTGTCTTCCTCCCACCAGTCTCCCACTAGTCTTCCTCTCGCCAGTCTTCCTCCCACCAGTCTCCTCCCCACCCAGTCTTCCTCCCGCCAGTCTTTCTCCTGCCAGTCTTCCTACAGGTGGGAGGAAGACTGTTGGAAGCAAGACTGGAGGGTACAATTTCCCAGTTAGTTTCAGTCTGGAGTGTCGTCAACATTGGGACAATGTGTTCCAGCACTTTACAAACACACGATGTTAGAGATATGGGTCTATAATTACCTGAGTGTGGTTTGGGCATGGCAACAATGACACTCTGTGTCCAAGCATCAGGTAATACTCCTTCACTTAAACTCATTCTGTACAACACTAATAGTGGATTACCTGGTACGTGTGAGACTAATCTCAGTAGACTGTAAGTAATACCGTCCTCTCCAGGAGCTGTTGAATTTCCCATCTTTAGTGCATGATTTAATTCCCATTCAGTTGCGTCATTAAGGTCCGACACGTCGATAGCTGTACAGGCAAGATTGATGGTTCGTTGTCTGTTGGGGCGTGTGTCATTAAGTTTGTGCTGTATGTTAATTGGGAGTGAGTCGTAGCTTGATGTTAGTGCCCATTGATCAAGGAGAATGTTTGCTTGTTCTAGTGGGCTGTGGTGCAGTGTGTGGTTGTTCTAGTGGGCTGTGGTACAGTGGTGTGGTTGTTCTAGTGGCTGTGGTGCTGTGGTGTGGTTGTTCTAGTGGGCTGTGGTGCTGTGGTGTGGTTGTTTCTAGTGGGCTGTGGTGCAGTGTGTGGTTGTTCTAGTGGGCTGTGGTGCTGTGGTGTGGTTGTTCTAGTGGGCTGTGGTGCTGTGGTGTGGTTGTTCTAGTGGGCTGTGGTACAGTGGTGTGGTTGTTCTAGTGGACTGTGGTACAGTGGTGTGGTTGTTCTAGTGGGCTGTGGTGCAGTGGTGTGGTTGTTCTAGTGGGCTGTGGTGCTGTGGTGTGGTTGTTCTAGTGGACTGTGGTACAGTGGTGTGGTTGTTCTAGTGGCTGTGGTACAGTGGTGTGGTGTTCTAGTGGACTGTGGTGTAGTGGTGTGGTGTTCTAGTGGACTGTGGTGTAGTGGTGTGGTGTTCTAGTGGACTGTGGTGCAGTGGTGTGGTTGTTCTAGTGGGCTGTGGTACAGTGGTGTGGTTGTTCTAGTGGGCTGTGGTGCTGTGGTGTGGTTGTTCTAGTGGGCTGTGGTACAGTGGTGTGGTTGTTCTAGTGGGCTGTGGTGCAGTGGTGTGGTTGTTCTAGTGGGCTGTGGTGCTGTGGTGTGGTTGTTCTAGTGGGCTGTGGTGCAGTGGTGTGGTTGTTCTAGTGGGCTGTGGTGCAGTGGTGTGGTTGTTCTAGTGGGCTGTGGTACAGTGGTGTGGTTGTTCTAGTGGGCTGTGGTACAGTGGTGTGGTTGTTCTAGTGGGCTGTGGTGCTGTGGTGTGGTTGTTCTAGTGGGCTGTGGTACAGTGGTGTGGTTGTTCTAGTGGGCTGTGGTGCAGTGGTGTGGTTGTTCTAGTGGGCTGTGGTGCAGTGGTGTGGTTGTTCTAGTGGGCTGTGGTGCAGTGGTGTGGTTGTTCTAGTGGGCTGTGGTGCGTGGTGTGGTTGTTCTAGTGGGCTGTGGTGCTGTGGTGTGGTTGTTCTAGTGGGCTGTGGTGCTGTGGTGTGGTTGTTCTAGTGGGCTGTGGTGCAGTGGTGTGGTTGTTCTAGTGGCTGTGGTGCAGTGGTGTGGTTGTTCTAGTGGGCTGTGGTGCAGTGGTGTGGTTGTTCTAGTGGGCTGTGGTGCAGTGGTGTGGTTGTTCTAGTGGGCTGTGGTGCAGTGGTGTGGTTGTTCTAGTGGGCTGTGGTGCAGTGGTGTGGTTGTTCTAGTGGGCTGTGGTGCAGTGGTGTGGTTGTTCTAGTGGGCTGTGGTGCAGTGGTGTGGTTGTTCTAGTGGGCTGTGGTGCAGTGGTGTGGTTGTTCTAGTGGGCTGTGTGCAGTGTGTGGTTGTTCTAGTGGACTGTGGTACAGTGGTGTGGTTGTTCTAGTGGGCTGTGGTGCAGTGGTGTGGTTGTTCTAGTGGGCTGTGGTGCAGTGGTGTGGTTGTTCTAGTGGGCTGTGGTGCAGTGGTGTGGTTGTTCTAGTGGGCTGTGGTGCAGTGGTGTGGTTGTTCTAGTGGGCTGTGGTGCAGTGGTGTGGTTGTTCTAGTGGGCTGTGGTGCAGTGGTGTGGTTGTTCTAGTGGGCTGTGGTACAGTGGGTGTGGTTGGTTGCTTCTGAAGATTTTTCGTATCTCTTCCCAAACTTCAGCAAGTGTTGTTTGCTCGTTCTACTTTGTAGGAACTCTTCCAGTGTTTTATTGTGTTATTGTTCTTAACAGACTCATGTATCGTATACAGGGGCACCTGTCACCCCAACTGTTTGGATTCATGCCTGGACTCAGTACACAACACTGTTTTGCTGAATGCTTCGTTCATATTGAAGCTTCCCTTAAGCAGTCTTCATCGACCTAGCAGCAGCTTTTGATACAGAAAACATGGAAATCATACTAACAACTTGCTGAGGCTGGGAATCAAGGAAAATTACTGAAATGGATAAAGGGCTATTTGTCCAATCGAACAGCATCATATTTTGTTTAATGGTGTTAAAAGCACAGGAGCGAAACACTTTGAACTGGGAACTCCACAGGAGGGGTCCTCAGCCCCCTGTTGTTCAACGTTCTGATGCATAAACTTATTAAAGATCTTCCAACTAATAATGGACACTGTCATTTGTTATGCTGATGATATATGTTTACAGGCTGCCTCCGAGCCTAGAATGCAAGTTCTGCTCGATGCTTTTGCTACTAGAGCTGAGGAATGTGGTCTCCTTATCTCTGTACAGAAAGCTCGTGCCCTCATTCCGTGTGGTATTCCACCAGCCAATTATCATATAGATGGGCGAGCACTTGAGACTGCGAGTCATACAGATACCTTGGTGTCCCCATTAACGACCCTGGGTACCTTTCTTCTCTCAAGGGAGACTGTGGGAGAGATTAAAGCCCTTGCGGGTCCTTGTTGTGTCAATCATGGAATCAACGTAAGACTTGCTAGAATGTTTTATGTATCATTTATACGCTCTGTGACTGACTACAATGCTCTACATCTCACACTGTATACTGACAAAGAGCTGAAATCTCTTGAAACCTTGCAAAATGAAGCTATGCGTCTCATCCTGGGGCTCCAAAGTCCACGAGAATAGTTAATATGAAAGCTGAGTTAAACTTCCCTACCATAAGTGAGAGAATTTTGTCTATTAGCAGTTTTCGGGGTGAAGGCATTGAGTAGATCTAGGCAACACATGAAGTTTCAAGCTAAACTTTCTAATATGCTGCACTCACCTGAGGTCTATAGAAGAAGACCAAAATCTGATTATGCATTTTGGTTCTTCAAGGTAGCCAACTCCGCCAAAATATTTAATACGTACCCAACTCAATTAATGTTCAATCAACCAATTACTCCATGGGATAACTTGGATCTATCAGTTGATTTTAAAAATGCACCCAAGAAAGATAGTGTACACTCTACATTATTAATGTCCCGCAACTCTGATAAGCCTATCGGTCGCCCAGACGGGATCACGGTGAACCCCTGGAAGAATGGTAGACAGTTGGTGTGGGACTACACTTACGTTTCAAGTTTGGCCAACACCTATGTTGACTTCAGTGCTACTCAAGCAGGAGGAGCTGCCAGTCACCGGGAAGCGGCCAAGTCACGTAAATACAGAGACCTTGAGCACCACTACAATTTTGTCCCCATTGCCTCAGAGACACTTGGTGCCTGGGGTAAAAGTGCTGCTAGCTTTCTGAAGGAGTTGGGGTCTAAGCTAATCGAAACAACTAGAGACCCTAGAGCCGCCAGTTTTCTTTTTCAGCGCCTTAGTGTGGCAATCCAGAGAGGAAATGCTCACTGCATCCATGGTTCCTGCCCGCCATCTGAGGAGCTTGAGGAGCTATTCAACTTGTGACAAGCAGCCTTGTACCCTGCATGTAATCAATATTGTAACTTTTTTTGTGTAATGACATTTTCAAATAAAGTTAGATAAATATACACACATACCAAAAGAATAGGGGTGGTAGGAGAAGAAATATCAAAGTGTTCAGTGAGGATCCACAAGGTCTTCTCTGAGTACTCTTTATTTTCTTCTCCGAGGCTATGGGTCCCTACACTTGCACCAGAGTGATACCCCTTCTAGGTAAATATATATATATATATATATATTATATATATATATATATATATATATATATATATAATATAGATATAATATATATATATATATCATTTATATAGATATAAGGTTATATCAAACAACAAGGTTAAGGATATAAGGTTGATATATGGAATATAAGGCAGTGAGGGCCACGCCGGCGCCCAGTAGGCCTCCCACAGTGAAGGTGTGGGGGGAGGGGGTGTTGTTGTGCGGTGCGGCGAGGGGGGTCATCCATGTGCCACCCAGTGATTATATAAATATGTTGGAAAAGAAAAACAGAAATTAGCAATCATGTTTAGTGTTAATGGAGCTCACAGTGTGTCAGTCTACAAGTGTATGATTCATTCACCATTGTGCAGTGATATACAAGTAAATTGTACCAGTGTTTAAGTGTCACCCAGACCCCCCCCCTCTCCCCTCAAGGCGAGCGGTGTCCGGTCAACCCCACCCCTCCCCGCGAGCCGGCCTCACCGCACACTGTACCTCCTGCCATCCCACCCCACCCACCCTGCGGCTGGGCGTCTCCCACCCACCTATTCACCGCCCACACAGTGCCTGTTGCAGAGATGTGTCACCCTCCATGCACCCAGATATGGCACAGGTCACAGCAAGCATTCAGGTTCTTCCCAAAGGGAGGGAGACACAAGTACCCACATGAGTGGTGAGTGCGAGGGACAGCTAACTACCCCTGCCGCCACCACCTGCGTCCACCCTCCCTCGCCGCGCCTATGTCACAGCCCGCCCGGGGGACGGAGGGGACTCCCCCAACTAACCAGGAACCCCTCAGCCAAGAACACGGTCCTGGGAACAATGTACCCAGAGGCGCACCCAGAGGGGACCCAGACCCAGAGGAACGTGTCGGGTTTGTGAGGAAGCTCACAGCCTTAGAAAAGATGGAACCCTACGTCAGCACAACGGCTGTGAGGGTTCATGGACGTTACCTGTAGAGAGGGAAGGCCCACAGGCCCCCCCGGCACCCCACACATCCCAGCAAACTTCACGTCATCAGATGACCTCCTGGGGCCATCAAAGCATCCACCACCAGAACTCTTCCCCACATTCCTAAAGCTGCGCGCCCATTCGCAGCAGGAAATATACAGACCTTCTAAGGAAAGTGAATGAACGGTCTGAAAATCTTAATGCTGCAGCCACCATCAAAGCATGGCATAATTTGCTCCTGTTTGGCAATATTTGCTTAGGCGTACCTGCAAGAGGAGGCAAGTCACTAGCCTCATCAGTCACTAGGGCAATAAATAATTTCCCCAGAGCTGACAACTTGATCCCCATCCCTCCTCAACGCAAAAACCGTCGTGGAAGACCCAAGAGTTCCAATGATAATTTTAAGCTTGGAACACAAGTGACCAAGAAAATTGAAGAGGGCAACACAGTAGGGGCAATTAGGTTACTTACCAGTGAAGAAACAATCGCCCCTAGAGATACAGCAACTGCCGACTCACTGAGAGAGAAGCACCCTCCCAGAGTACCATGGGAACCCACTGCTGGGACACAAATGCCCCAGACATGGGACCTCTATTCCTCCAAGCATCAGAGGTATACAAAGCCATCATGTCATTTCCACCAGGCTCAGCAGGGGATACACTGGAGTAAGACCTCAGCACCTCAAGGAGATGACAAACCCAGTTCTCGGCGAAGTTGCCGAGACACTACTGTCAGAGATCACGAAGTTTGTCAACGACTGTCTCTCCGGGTTGATCCCAGACACAATTAAACCGTTCTTCTTCGGAGCATCCCTTGTGCCCTTAAGAAGAAGGATGGTGGAGTCAGACCCATTGCCGTGGGCAACACACTTCGGCGCCTTGTTGCTAGGGCAGCTGTCAGAAAATCAGCATAGACGCTGCAACGATGCTTCGACCCCATCAACTAGGTTTTGGTGTCCCCCATGGCTGTGAAGCAGCAGCTCATGCAGCACGAGCCTATATCAAGGACCTCCCAGTAAATAAGGCATTAATTAAATTAGACTTTAAAAATGCCTTCAACCAGGTAAAAAGGGATGTGGTACTGGAAGCAGTTCGAACCAGCTTTCCTTGTCTACTTCCTTTCGTTTCAGCAGGGTACAGTAGGGAATCGACACTGTTGTTTGGGGAACATGAAGTTGTTTCCGCAGAAGGTGTCCAGCAGGGAGACCCACTTGCCCCTTTTCTTTTCTGCATGGCAGCTAAGGAGGTCACAAGTAGGTTGTCCAGCGAATTCAACATCTGGTTCCTGGACGATGGCACCCTGGCAGGGACACAGGAATCCCTACTAGGAGATCTTCAGCTAGTGAAATCTAGGGGAGAGGAGTTAGGCCTTACACTAAATCCATCAAAGTGTGAAATCATCTCGTCCAACCAACAATCATAAATGCAGTACAAATCTTATTGCCAGGAGCCCAAGTGATCGCTCCCACCGACAGTGTGCTGCTAGGGGCACCTCTGGGCTCGAACGCCATTGAGGTAGTCCTCGAAGAAAAGCTTAAAGACCTGAGGAGGATGGAGGCGCGAATAGGGGCTTTGGATGCTCATGATGCGTTGTACCTTCTTACAAGGTGCCTGGCCTTGCCCAGACTTACCTATTTCCTCAGGTGCTCCTTCTTTTGACAGCCCAAAATTAACGGAATACGATTCACTCCTAAAGACAATAACTATGAAAGTGTTAAACCTCTCCCTGCAAGATGACCAGTGGGACCAAGCAACGCTCCCAGTTAGACTCGGGGTATAGGTATTCGCAAGGCGACACAGTTAGCATTGCCGGCATTCTTATCCTCGACCAGTGCTACAAGTGAATTAGTGAAGGAAATACTACCAGAATACCTAAGGAACTCCATTGGGATTCGTGATCCCAAATTTGTGGAAGGAGCTGGTCGGTGGGACACACTCGCCAATTCACACACCCGACCAACTTGTCCAAACGACGGTAAACAGGCCAAATGGGATAGCCCTATAGTGGAGAACATCGCCAAAGCATTGCTGGACGTAGCTTCTCAGAAGGACAGAGCGCGTCTCCTAGCTGTGCAAGCCCCCCATGCTGGGGACTTCCTGTTGGCAGTCCCTAATTCCGCCTTGGGCACCCGCCTGGATCATCGGGCCCTAAGTATTGGTGTTGCTCTGCGCCTTGCCGCCCCTATCTCCACCGAGCACCGGTGTATTTGCGGCCAGGCACGGGCAGACCAATACGGCAGCCATGGTCTCATCTGTCGTAAGACACAGGGAAAGATTGCCAGACACGAGGCAGTCAATGACATCATCAAGAGAAGTTTGGCTACAGCTGGGTGTCCAGCACAAAGGGAACCCCAGCTGTGCAGACCTGACAACAGCCAAAAACGCCCAGATGGAGTCACCCTGCAGCCATGGAGGGAAGGTAAACAGGTCGTATGGGATTACACCTGTGCATCTACATTGGCTGATACCTATTTACGTTACAGCTCAGCGGAGGGAGGTGGGGCAGCCACCTTCAGGGAGACCCAGAAAATCCACAAGTACAGAAACCTAGAACGTTGTTACAGGTTCGTGCCGATAGGCTCAGAGACTCTGGGCGCCTGGGGTAAATGTGCACTCAAGTTTTTAAAGGAGGTTGGTGAGGAACTCATTGGAAAACTAGAGACCCACGAGCAGCCAGTTTCCTATTCCAGCGCCTCAGTGTCGCAGTGCAGAGGGAAATGCGTGCTGTATCCTGGGTACGCACCCAACCTCCGAGGAGCTGGACGAGGTCTTCGAACGCTGATTGTTTAATTGTTATATATTTGTGTGTGTGTGTGTGTTCTCTGTAAACTGTAGCATTGCAATAAAATAAAACAACATACAAAAAAATAATAGGGGTGGTAGGAGAAGAAAAGAATAAGTATTCAGTGAGAATCCACAAGATCTTCTCTGAATGCTCTTTGTTTTCTTCTTCGAGGATGTGGGTCCCTGCAATTGCACCAGAGGTGGTACCCCTAATATATATATATATATATATATATATATATATATATATATATATATATATATATATATATATATATATATATATTATGCAACACGCCTGAATGGTCCCCAGGACTAGATACAACTGAACACTCACACCCCCGAAAGTGACTCGAACCCATACTCCCAGGAGCAACGCCACTGTTATGTACAGGGATGCCTTAACCCACTTGACTATCACAACCGGACATAAGGAAGTGATAGCCGATGGCTATATGAACCATTCCCCGCCGGCACTGAGTGGTATCTTGGGCATTACATTTTATCAAATCAACTCCATTTTGGGGGCAACACGTGACGGAACACAAAGCCAAACAAGCCTGAATGGTCCCCGGACTAGATACAACTGAAAACTCAAACCCAGCAGTGACTCGAACCCATACTCCCAGTAGAAAAAGAAACCCAACTGGTATGTAAAGTGGATGCCTTAAACCACTTGACCCATCACGGGACGGACATAAGGAAGTGATAGCCGAGGCTATATGAACCACTTCCCGTCCCCGGCACCTGGATGGTTTATCTTGGGCCTAGCCTGTTATCAAATCACCTCATTTTTTGGGGTCAACACGTTAGGAACACAACTGTCAAACAAGCCTGCATGGTCCCAAGGACTAGATAACAACTGAAAACTCACACCCCAGAAGTGACTCGAACCCATACTCCCAGGAGCAACGCAAACGGGTATGTACAGGGATGCCTTAACACACTTGACCATCACGACCGGGAACATAAGGACGTGCTAGCCGAGGCCATATGAACCACTTCCCCCCGCCGGCACCTGGAGGTTATCTTGGGGACATAGCTTATCAAATCACTCATTTTTTTGGGGCAACACGTGCGGAACACAAAGGCAAACAAAGCTCTGAATGGTCCCCCAGGCCTAGATACAACTGCAAAACGCACACCCCAGAAGTGCCTCGAACCCATACGTCCCCAGGAGCAAAGCAACTTGTATGTACAGGATGCCTTAAAACCACTTGACCATCCCGACCGTACCAGGAAAGGAAGTGATAGCCGAGGCTATATGAACCACTTCCCCGCCGGCAACTGGAGGTATTCTTGGGATAGCATTTTATCAAATCACCTCATTTTTTGGGGCAACACGTGAGGAACACAACTGCAAACAGCCTGAATGGTCCCCCAGGAACTAGGATACAATGAAACCTCACACCCCGGAAGTGACTCGTACCCGATACTCCCAGGAGGATGGGTTTTTTTTTGTATTTTTGGGGGTTTACTCTAGCATTTGGCATAGCATTTGATCAAAACTCTATGCCAAAGATATTCATCCAGGTGCCGGCGGGGAAGTGGTGTCATATAGCCTCGGCTATCACTTTCCTTATGTCCTGGTCGTGATGGTCAAGTGGTTTAAGGCATACCTGTACATACCAGTTGCGTTGCTCCTGGGAGTCATGGGTTCGACGTCCACTTCTGGGTGTGAGTTTTCAGTTGTATCTAGTTCCTGTGGACCAATCAGGCTTGTTTGCATTTGTTGTCCTCAGCTGGTTGCCCCAAAAAATAGGTGATTTGATAAATGCTATGCACAAGATAACCATCCAGGTGCCGCCGGGGAAGTGGTTCATGATAGCCTCAGCTATCACTGCCTTATGTCCGGTCGTGATGGTTCAAGTGGTTTAAGGCCATCCCTGTATCATACCAGTTGCGTTGCTCCGTGGGAGTAGGGGGTTCGAGTCACTTCTGTGTAGTGAGTTTTCAGTTGTATCTATCCTTGGGGACCATTCAGGCCTTGTTTGCATTTGTGTTCCTCAAACGTTTTTGTCTGCCCAAAAAAATGAGGGTGAATTTGATAAAATGCTATGCCTAAGATAACCATCCAGGTGCCTCGGCGGGGGAAGGTGGTTCATATAGCTCGGCATCACGTTCCTTCTGTCCGGGCGTGAATGGTCAAGTGGTTTAAGGCATCCACTGTACATACCAGTTGGCTTGCTCCTGGCAGGTATGGGTTCGAGTCATTCTGGGGTGGAGTTTTCAGTTGTATCTATTCCTGGGATCCCATTCAGGCTTGTTTGTAATTGTGTTCCTCATGTGTTGCCCAAAAATATGAGGGGGGG
>WNGS01076309.1:7500-12473 GCA_020271785.1 Procambarus virginalis | reverse complement strand
CTATATATATATATTATATATAATATATATTATTATAATATATATATATATTATATATATATATATATATATATATATATATTCTATATATATATATATATATTATATATATATATATATATATATATATATATATATATATAAAGTTTGTGAGGGTACCACCTCTGGTGCCAATGTGGGGACCCATAGCCTCGGAGAAGAAAATCAAATGTATTCAGAGGAGACCTTGTGGTTTCTCACTGAACATTAATATTTTCTTCTCCTACCACCCCCATTCTTTTGTATGTACACATATATATTTGCTTTATTTGAACTTTGTTACAAAAAGGAGTTACATATAGGTTACAAAGATATTTTATCATAAGTTGTCGAGTTCCTCCAGCTCCTCAGATGGCGGGCAGGAACCCTGGATGCAGTGCGCATTTCCCCTCTGTATCGCCACGCTGAGGCGCTGGAAAAGAAAGCTGGCAGCTCTAGGGTCCCTTGTTGTTTCAATGAGCCTAGAACCCAGTTCCTTCAAAAAACTGGTAGCACTTTTACCCCAGGCGCCGAGTGTCTCAGAAGCAATGGGGACAAAATTGTAGTGGTGATCCAGTTCTCTATACTTACGGGATTTGGCTGCTTCCCTGTGGGTGGCAGCGCCACCTGGTTGTGCAACACTGAGTTCAATGTAGGTGTTAGCCAGGGTTGATACGCACGTGTAGTCCCATACCAACTGCTTGCCATTCTTCCAGGGGTTCACTGTGATACCATCCGGGCGACCAATAAGAGCATCAGAGCTACGGGGCGTTAGGTAACGAGGCTCTCTCTCTCAGCTGGGCATCCAGCTGTGGTGAGGCTCCTCTTGATGATGTCGATATATATATATATATATATATATATATATATATATATATATATATATATATATATATATATATATATATTGTGACGATAATCTCTTCCCAGAGATTTAGCCTGCTATATCTTCTCATCGTCCCGTTCTCAACAATATGCAAGATACGTTTTATAGTGGCTTAACGTATATATCAAGACAGCCACACGCACCTGCAACTCCCTCCTTCCCCCGCACTTCTGCACACCTTGGTCGCGCCGACGGCTACAGTCCCAGACAAACTGCTTGTTACTGGACGCTGCGTTCTCATTGGCCGTTAAACAACACACCACTCCAGCTCCACGCCAATCACATTCCTCGCTAGCCATTGTCAGGACCGCCCAGCCATTCTCTCACCAGAATATCTAGTGCTCTCATGCTATGAACACCTAAGTTGACTCACCTCGTGTGATCAAATAGAGGTTTATAGCTAGCGCATATATTCCCAGCACTAATATTAATTTTGCTTGTTGTTGTATGTCACTTCTCCCTTTAACGTAATATAGTTTTATGTTCAGTTATTTTTCCACTTGTTGTTCTGCACCATTAAGACAAGATTTTTGCTTTTATTTCAATTTGTTTCTTAGTGTTATTAAAGAGCATTGTTTATTATTGTGTTTTATGTCTCTTCCCTTACCTTACCACAGATTATCAAACACGCAGTCATTCTTTTTTTTTTTTTTTTTCTTTGTAATCAAATCAATGTGTTTCATTTCGATGTTTCAGCCGCATTGAAATTACGATATTTTATACCGAAAATATGCCAATTACTGAGAGCGGCGATAGGTCACATTTTGCCCAAACCCCTCTGCAGTTTTCAAAATTTCCCAAACATCCCAAATTCGACGCTTGAGCCATATTTTGGAGCCAAATTCTGGCTCCCTGTACATATTCGCAGTTTGAAATTACGACTTTTTATACCGAAAATATGGCAATTACTGTGAGTGGCGATGGGTCACATTTTGCCCAAACCCAACTGCGGTTTTCAAAATATCCCAAACGTCCCAAATTCGACCCTTAAGCCATATTTTGGAGCCAAACTCTGGCTCTCTGAACGTATTCGCAGTTTGAAATTACGACATTTTATACCGAAAATGTGCCAATTACTGAGAGCGGCGATGGGTCACATTTTGCCTAAACCCCTCTGCAGTTTTCAAAATATCCGAAACATCCCAAATTCGACCCTTGAGCCATATTTTGGAGCAAATTCTGGCTCTTTGCATGTATTCGCAGTTTGAAATTACTACTTTTATACCGAAAATATGCCAATTACTGAAAGCGGCGATGGATCGCATTTTGCCCAAACCCTCCGTGCAGTTTTCAAAATATCACAAACATCCCAAATTCGACGCTTGAGCCATATTTTGGAGCCAAATTCTGGCTCTCTGCACGTATTCGCAGTTTGAAATTACGACTTTTTATACCGAAAATATGCCAAAAACTGAGAGCGGCGATGTGTCACATTTTGCCCAAACCCCAACTGCGGTTTTCAAAATATCCCAAATATTCCAAACTCGACACTTGAGCCATATTTTGGAGCTAAATTCTGAATCTCTGCACTTATTCGCAGTTTGAAATTACGACTTTTTATACCGTAAATATGCCAATTACTGAGAGCAGGGATGGGTCACATTTTGCCCAATCCCCCCCCTGCAGTTTTAAAATATATCTCAAACATCCCAAATTCGACCCTTGAGCCATATTTTGGAGCCAAATTCTGGCTCTCTGCACGTATTCGCAGTTTGAAATTACGACATTTTATATCGAAAATGTGCCAATTACTGAGAGCGGCGATGGGTCACATTTTGCCCAAACCCCTCTGCAGTTTTCAAAATATCCGAAACATCCCAAATTCGGCCCTTGAGCCATATTTTGGAGGCAAATTCTGGCTCTTTGCATGTATTCGCAGTTTGAAATTACTACTTTTATACCGAAAATATGCTAATTACGGAAAGCAGCGATGGATCGCATTTTGCCCAAACCCTCCGTGCAGTTTTCAAAATATCCCAAACATCCCAAATTCGACGCTTGAGGCATATTTTGGAGCCAAATTCTGGCTCTCTGCACGTATTCGCAGTTTGAAATTACGACTTTTTATACCGATAATATGCCAAAAACTGAGAGCGGCGATGGGTCACATTTTGCCCAAACCCCAACTGCGGTTTTCAAAATATCCCAAACATTCCAAACTCGACGATTAAGCCATATTTTGGAGCCAAATTCTGGCTCTCTGCACGTATTCGCAGTTTGATATTACGAATTTTTATACCGAAAATATGCCAATTACTGACACCGGCGATGGGTCACATTTTGCCCAAACCCACCCTGCAGTTTTCAAAATATCCCAAACATCCCATGCGAGAGTGTGGGCTTACTCCCGCCGTTTACCCGTTGGACCTCCTCCAGTCTCCGGCAATGTTCTGGCACAGAGAAAGCTCCAACGGGTAAACGGCCAGAGTAAGCCCCCGCTCTTGCATGTAGTGAACGAATTCACGACATATATTCAATCAACCAATCGTACCTCGTTAAAATAGCGAGTAATATATTGATCATGAGAGAAACCCTGTTTTTATTGCATGTTTCGACGTTTCAGGCACATTAGAGCTGATGCGGAGGAGGCAACGGCAACTTGTCTGATTAAAGCTAAAACCGCTCTAATCCGGCTGAAACGTCGATATATACAATAAAAACAGGGTTTCTCTCCTAATCAATATCTTACTCGCTAATTTATCGAGGTACGAATGGTAGATTGAAAGTATTGTATTTAATGTGAATTTGCAATAAATTACGCGTATACATCAGATTTGTCGCATATGTAATGAATTAATAACAATAAACTGACAATCCGTATCCAAGGAGAGAAACCCTGATTTTATTGCATATTTCGACGTTTCAGCCGCATTAGAGCTGTTTTTGCAGGTGTCGGGTCAGGTCGTGTCGGGTCAGGTCGTGTCGGGTCAGGTCGTGTCGGGTCAGGTCGTGTCGGGTCAGATCGTGCCGGGTCAGGTCGTATCGGGTCAGGTCGTGTCGGGTCAGGTCGGGTCAGGTCGTGTCGGGTCAGGTCGTGTTGGGTCAGGTCGTGTCGGATCAGGTCGTGTTGGGTCAGGTCGTGTCGGGTCAGGTCGTGTCGGGTCAGGTCGTGTCGGGTCAGGTCGTGTCGGGTCAGGTCGTGTAGGGTCAGGTTGTGTCGGGTCATGTCATATAAAGCATATAAAGCGACGAATAAAGTGCCGAATAAAGCGACGAATAAAGTGCCGAATAAAGCGACAAATAAAGCATAAATAAAAAAATAAGAATAATAAAATAAATAAAAATAAATAAATAAATAAAAATGAATAAATAAAGCGACAAATAAATCGTCGGGTAAATCGTCGGGTAAATCGTCGGGTAAAGCGTCGGGTAAAGCGTCGGGTAAAGCGTCGGATAAATCGTCGGGTAAAGCGTCGGATAAATCGTCGGGTAAAGCGTCGGATAAAGCGTCGGATAAATCGTCGGGTAAATCGTCGGGTAAAGCGTCGGGTAAAGCGTCGGGTAAAGCGTCGGGTAAAGCGTCGGATAAAGCGTCGGGTAAAGCGTCGGGTAAAGCGCCGAATAAAGCACAAATAAAAATAAATAAAAATAAAAAATAAGAATAAAAGAAGTAGAAATAAATAAAAATTAATAAATAAAGCGTCGGGTAAAGCGTCCGGTAAAATCCGGTAAAGCGGGATTCGTCCGGTAAAGCGTCCGGTAAAATGTCGGGTAAATCGTCGGATAAAACGTCGGATAAATCGTCGGGTAAAGTGTCGGGTAAAGCGTCGGGTAAAGCGTCGAATAAAGCGTCGGGTAAATCGTCATTGGACAACATTTTAAACAAAATTGTTTCTAGAACTCGAAACATTTTGTTTAAAATTAATAAGTTTAGATTTAGGAGGGAGCGGGGAAAATACTGGTTCGGTAACAGGGCTGTTGATTTGTGGAACCAGTTATCATCTAACAAGGCAGAAGTACGATCCATTGATCATTTCATGCGAGAAATATATATATGTATAAACTTGGCGACCCCAAGTAATATATATATATATATATATATATATATATATATATATATATATATATA
>WNGS01076309.1:0-2500 GCA_020271785.1 Procambarus virginalis | reverse complement strand
CTTACTCTCATGGTGAGTAGAGTAAATAGTTCCGCGATTTGGGTGTTCATGGTAGGTTGTTCTATTCTTATGTGAAATGCTTCAAGAATTTGTAATCTTCTTGCATCTTGGGTTTTGTCTATTATACAGGTAATGTCTATTACCTGTAATAGCATATATATATATATATATATATATATATATATATATATATATATATATATATATAATATATATATATATATATATATATATATGTGTGTTGTGGCAATGGTTTGTGTGTGTGATGATTGGGAGTAATTACCTAAGTGTAATACCTAAGTGTAGTTACAGGATGAGAGCTACGCTCGTGGTGTCCCGTCTTCCCAGCACTCTTTGTCATATAACGCTTTGAAACTACTGACGGTCTTGGCCTCCACCACCTTCTCACTTAACTTGTTCCAACCGTCTACCACTCTGTTTACAAAAGTGAATTTTCGTATATTTCTCCGGCAGCTTTGTTTCGTTAGTTTAAATCTATGACCTCTTGTTCTTGAAGTTCCGGGTCTCAGGAATTCTTCCCTATCAATTTTATCGATTCCTGTTACTATTTTGAATGTAGTGATCATATCACCTCTTTTCTTCTATCTTCTAGTTTTGCATGTTTAATGCCTTTAATCTCTCCTCATAGCTCTTGTCCTTCAGTTCTGGGAGCCACTTAGTGGCATGTCGTTGCACCTTTTCCAGTTTGTTGATGTGCTTCTTAAGATATGGGCACCATACAACCGCTGCATATTCCAGCTTTGGTCTAATAAAAGTCGTGAACAATTTCTTTAGTATTTCTCCATCCATGTATTTAAAAGCAATTCTGAAGTTAGAAAGTGTAGCATAGGCTCCTCGCACAATGTTCTTATGTGGTCCTCAGGTGACAGTTTTCTATCTAAAACCACCCCTAGATCCTTTCTTTATCAGAATTCTTTAAAGATTTCTCACATAATTTATAGGTTGTGTGGGGTCTATGTTCTCCAATCCACATTCCATAACATGGCATTTATTCACATTAAATTCCATTTGCCAAGTGTTGCTCCAAATACTTTTTGTCCAGGTCTTCTTGAAGGGCATGACAATCATCTAGGTTTCTTATCTTCCCTATTATCTTAGCATCATCAGCAAACATGTTCATGTAATTCTGTATTCCCACTGGTAGATCGTTTATGTAGACAATGAACATTACCGGTGCAAGAACTGAACCCTGAGGTACTCCACTCGTGACATTCCTCCAATCCGATACCTTGCCTCTGATTATGGCCCTCATTTTTCTGTCAGTTAGGAAATTTTTCATCCATGTTAGTAGCTTACCTGTCACTCCTCCAATATGTTCCAGTTTCCAGAACAACCTCTTATGGGGAACTCTGTCGAAAGCCTTTTTTAGGTCCAGATAGATGCAGTCAACCCAACCATCTCTTTCTTGTAAAATCTCTGTGGCTCGATCATAAAAACTGAGCAAGTTCGTTACACAGGATCTTCCAGATCGAAAACCATACTGTCTGTCTGATATTATATCGTTTTCCTCCAGGTGTTCTACCCATTTAGTTTTAATTATTTTTTCCAATATTTTGACTATTACACTTGTCAATGATACAGGTCTATAATTAAGGGGGTCTTCCCTGTTTCCACTTTTGTAGATTGGAACTATGTTAGCCTTTTTCCACACATCAGCTACAGCTCCTGTACACAGGGATGCCTGAAAAATCAGTTGAAGTGGAATGCTGAGCTCAGGTGCACATTCTCTCAGAACCCATGGTGAAACTCCATCCGGACCAACTGCTTGTTCTTACTTAGCTCCTTTAGCATTTTTTCCACTTCGTCTCTAGACACCTCTATGTGCTCTATGTTGTTCTCTGGAATTCTTATTGTGTCTGGTTCCCTAAAGATTTCATTTTGTACAAACACACTTTGGAACTTTTCGTTTAGTGTTTCACACATTTCCTTTTCATCTTCCGTGAATCTATTTCCCTTTTCAACCTCTGAATATTATCCTTTACCTGCAATTTGTTGTTTATGAATTTATAGAATAGACCTGGTTCTGTTTTACATTTGTCTGCAATCCCTTTTTCAAAATTTCTTCTGCCTCTCTCCTCACTGCCGTGTAGTTGTTTCTCGCATCTTTGTATCGCTGGTATGTTTGGGGGTTCGCCTCTTCCTGTATTGGTTCCATTTTGTGTCTTTGGTCTCTAGCCCTCTCGCAATTTCTATTGAACCAATCCTGTTTCTAGTTCTGCATCTCTGGTTTGGTATAAATTTTTTTGTGCCTTTATCATATATTTCACAAACTTGACATACATCTCATTCACTTCCTGCCTAGCATCAAGTCTGTCCAATTATACTCACTAAAAAAATTTCTAAGGTCACCATAATGTCCTCTCTGAAGTCTGGTTTCTCAACTGCTTCAACCTCTTTATTTTTCCAGCTTATAACGCATTGCATACTTTATTCCCAAAAGACATGGTCACTTTACCCAAGGGAGGAAGGTACTGAATGT
>WNGS01076295.1:0-13505 GCA_020271785.1 Procambarus virginalis | reverse complement strand
TAGAATTCTTGGCGACTCTGATACTTTTGATATCGTTCGCCTTATGCGTTTTTGTTTCTCGTATTGCATCCTTGGTGATATTTAGCGCCCTCTGATTATCCCGCATTTTTTATGCTGCTACATAGCCTTCCCAGTTTGGTGCCTTCTATTGATAATTACTTACTTACTTGCCAAAGAAATGGACACGAAGTCTCATAATACCAATTCCTAAACCTAACTCTCAAAAATTCAGACCCATTTCCTTTACATCTTGCATGTGTAAAGTCTTGGAGAGAATTGTTCTCAATCGTGTCATGTTTCAGGTCAAAGAAAAACTGGCCCCAAACCTATATGGGTTCATGCCCAAGTGTAGCACACAAACATGCTTTGCTGAATATTTTGTAAACTCCCAGGATGGGACACAGGCAGCCTTTATTGACCTAAAGTCAGCTTTCGATGTAGCAAATGGCGAAATAATATTAGAGCAACTTGCTGAATTTGGAATCAAAGGTAATCTTTTGAGTTGGATAAAGAGCTACCTATCCAACAGGCGTGCTAGTGTCCTATTTAAAGGAGCTAAAAGTACAAGACAGATGCATTCGAACTAGACACACCTCAAGGTGGTGTCCTAAGCCCTATGCTCTTCAATATACTTATGCACAAACTTATCCATGACATACCTGTACAACCTACGGAAACTGTTATATGTTATGCTGATGATATTTGTATTATGGCACACAGTAAACCAAGACTACAAGTGTTACTTGATGCATTCTCCAAGAAAGTAGTAGAATGTGGCCTCATAATCTCTGTTGATAAAACAAGGGTTCTTATTCCCCATTCTCTTCATGTTAACTATACTATTAATGGAGTGCCCGTGGAGACTTGCGAGTCTTATAAATATCTTGGAGTCGAGGTTGATGATACAAATCTCGTCAGCAACCTGCGCAAAAAACTAGTTGAGCGTCTTAAACCTCTCAAAACTCTTTGTTGGCAAAGGATTTGGCATTAACATAAAATATGCCCGTAGTTTTTATATTGCCTTTATACGATCTGTTGTCGATTATTATGCCTTGCATCATCTTGATTTTTCTCCTAAACAATTACAAGGCCTAGATGTAGTACAGAATGATGCCATGCGCATCATCCTGGGTTGTCCTAGAACTGTCAGAATTGTTAACATGAGAAAGGAACTAAACTTACCTTCCATTTACGAAAGAATAGTTCTACTTAGTACTATGTTTTGCGCCAAAACTTTGAAAAATAATGGTCCCCCAGCTCTATTCAAATTAAATTGAGATCCATTCTAAACAATTCTGACTGTTCCCTCAATCCACCGCAAAAAGCTCCCTACAGTGTGTGGCTCAGTTGTTGTGCCTATAATCTTCAGAAACTGAATGTGTCTCTTAACCCTGATAAAACTGTTCACTATATTCCCCCTTGGAAAGATGTGGAGGTCTCTCTGCATTATACCCCCATCAGTGTAAAACAAATGTATAGCACTGACATTTTGAGATGTATAACATTAGAAGCTATTGACAGTCATCTTCAAATTCTCAAACCGACTGAATCCTATGCCTTTACTGATGGCTCTGTGCAGTTAGGCACTGGTAGAACAGGTTGTGCATGTGCAGTGTATAAAGGGAATGAAATGATCATGACTAGTACACAGAGATTGAACAACTGGGCAAGCACGACACAGACCGAACTATTGAGCATTTATCTAGCCACTGAATACCTTAAGCTCAATGGTGGTGGAGTTATTTTCTCTGACTCTAAAAGTGCTCTGCAGTCCATAAATAACCCATCACAATGTATGTCGGAAGTAGCTTGTAATATTAAATGGAATGTAATTTTTGCCAATGATAATAACTCTTGTATAAAATTTGTGTGGATCCCATCCCATGTTGGAGTTGGAAAACATGACTTCGTAGATCGATTGGCCAATGAGGCTTGCAGGAAAGAAAACATTGATTATGACTTTGGACTATCTAATGCAGTTATTAGAAACATACAAATTAAAGAAATTAATTCAGATTTAGAAGAACTAAAAAATGCCCAGAGACCTGAAAGCTGCAGTATTAAAAGTTATGACAAGTTTTGTAATAATAGGTATTTGTATGGTCAGCACAGTAACCGAACCAGGCAATATGATGTAGTTATTGCGTGAATTTGCCTTGGCTATAGACACATCTGGCAGGCTAGTGAGGCTGAGCCACTACCAGAATACTCAGATTGTAAACTCTGTGATAAATCTTTAATGCATTCACTAGAACACTACATTGATGAATGTGAAACCGTAAAGGACTTTAGACCTCCTGGCTTCTCGTACCACCAACTGTGTAACTATTTTATTGACTCAGGTGTTCTGGACGACATCCTAACAATTAACCCAAAATTTGCTTGTCCATTTTAAAGAATGAAGGACAATTTTTATAATACTTCTAAGCTGCATCACTTATGAACCCATCGCTGCCCTTGTGTGGCAGTGCACAGTAGAAAGTTGTTTTCACATATCCATACATTAAAACATTGATTGTTACCATGATATATATGTGCCTCAGCCTACAGTTTAGACCTATTGTCTTATGTATGACCCTCTGTCCTGCGTGACAGTGAATACTAGCATTATCCTCACTTTAATAAGACTATCAAAATCCTCAGATTAGGCAAAATTGTAATTAATTTTGTCAATAAAGATGTTAATAATAATAGCTTACTTCCAAAGGAAACCTGAACAGGGTTTTCGGTCGGCCGAGCGGACAGCACGCTGGATTTGTGATCCTGTGGTCCTGGGTTCGATGCCAGGCGCCGGCGAGAAACAATGGGCAGAGTTTCTTTCACCCTATGCCCCTGTTACCTAGCAGTAAAATAGGTACCTGGGTGTTGGTCAGCTGTCACGGGCTGCTTCCTGGGGGTGGAGGCCTGGTCGAGGACCGGGCCGCGGGGACACTAAAAAAGCCCCGAAATCATCTCAAGATAACCTCAAGAGGGTACGTATATGGCACTGGCTGAGTTTATTGCCACAATTGTCAATGGCTATAGAGGAGACAGGGGAGAGGGGAAGGGGAAGGTGGTTGGGGAAAACTAGTTGGGGAGAAGGATTGGGGGAGAGAACTGGGTAAGAGGGGAAGCTCGGGCCTAAGGGTCTCACTGCCTTAGGACACTTGACTCTACCGTTTATGGCAGGGGGGGGGGGGAACGGGAAGGCACGAGAAGGGGAGGACAATGCATCAAGGGGAGGGGGACGGAAGGGTCAAACGGGCGGTATATGACCGTCACAATGCTAGAAAGGAAGAAGTCCAGAATGAGAACCTGGCTAGGAACGAAAATCTACTTGTACACAAACAAAAAATAGTCAGACATAACACGAAAGCATTCAAACTGGTTGTGAGCTTTGCAACGCAACAGAATAGTGTGTTGTGAGCGTGGCAGTACAGGAATGAATCGTTATTGTTGCAACACAAAAAAATGTGTTGTGAGTGTAAAAACATAAGACTAACATATTTGTTGCGAATGTTGCAACATATAAATAATATACTCTGAGTGTTGCATCACGTTATTTCTGCATTGCAATGCTGCAACACTTACCACATAATATCCTTGTTGCAATGATGCAAGACTCTTCACATAACATCTCTGAGCTGACTCTCTCAAACCACATTATATATGTGTTGAAACGCTCGCAACACGTTATACCTGTCCGCTGCAACATTCAAAACAAGCTATTCCTGTATTACCACGTAGCAACACACATAACACATTATTACTTACTGTGTTGCAGCGTTCATAAAATTTTATTTCTGCGTTGCACTATCCACAACACTTTTGCTCTGTGGTGCAAAACTCACAATATGTTAGTCCTGAGTTGCAACAAGCAAAACAGATTACTTGTGGGGTGCAACTCTCACAGCACGCTAAGCCTGTGTTGCGATGATGTAATACAACACTGATGTATACACTTGTTCTCTGGAATTCTTTAAGGTATATCAAGGTGTTATTACACTTACTATTTATTTAATAAATTAATAATTTTTGGGATACGTTGTTTAAAAGCATTGATGTGCTCACCTAGATGTGCTCACTCAGATGTGTTCACCCTAGTTATCAGCGTTATGTATTATCGAGAACTAAAGCTCATTTTTTACTTTTCAATTTGTTTTTCTAGTAACGATCACATGGCAGGAATTTTATCTATATGATTAGAAACAAATTAATAAGTGTATTCGGCGTATAAATGTACGATTTTTATTTACGTTTAGTTCTGCCACAAGTGCTGAAAGAAAGAAGCATTAGATCGATGTAACTTGACTTTATAGTTTGTTTAAACTCCTAAAATTAAATATATATGCCGTAAATTAACAAAAAAGTCTTATTTTTCTACATTGAGGACTTTAATGATTAGAATCATAATGGAAGAGAAATTACGTGATTAACTAACTTATATAAAATATAATAATAGCTACAGTAATAATGGTAATATTATAGTAATAATTAAGGCACTATGGTCATATTTATGTAAATTCATGTATATTCCTCTTATGTACAGAGGAAATATATGTATGTTCCTATCAATACGTTACGGGATTCAATATATTGTTGATAATATGATTAACTTAATACTAAAGAAGAAGGACTCCAGAATGAGAACCTTGCTAGGAGAGCAAATCTACTTGTACACAAGCAAAAAATATTCTTCCATTATGATTGCTCTGTGGGTGCAAAACTCACAATATTTTTCCTGAGTTGCAACAGCAAAACGATTTACTGTGGGTGCAACCTCACAGGACGCTAAGCCTGGTTGCATGATGTAATACAACACTGATGTAATACACTTGTTCTCTGGAATTCTTTAAGGTATATCAAGGTTTATTACACTTCTATTTATTTCATAATTATAATTTGGGATCGTTTGTTTAAAAGCATTGATGTGCTCACCTAGATGTGCTCACTCAGATGTGTTCACCCTAGTTATCAGCGTTATGTATTATCGAGAACTAAAGCTCATTTTTACTTTTCAATTTGTTTTTCTAGTAACGATCACATGGCAGGAATTTTATCTATATGATTAGAAACAAATTAATAAGTGTATTCGGCGTATAAATGTACGATTTTTATTTACGTTTAGTTCTGCCACAAGTGCTGAAAGAAAGAAGCATTAGATCGATGTAACTTGACTTTATAGTTTGTTTAAACTCCTAAAATTTAAATATATATGCCGTAAATTAAAAAAAAGTCTTATTTTTCTACATTGAGGACTTTAATGATTAGAATCATAATGGAAGAGAAATTACGTGATTTAACTAACTTATATAAAAATATAATAATAGCTACAGTAATAATGGTAATATTATAGTAATAATTAAGGCACTATGGTAATATTTATGTAAATTCATGTATATTCCTCTTATGTACAGAGGAAATATATGTATGTTCCTATCAATACGTTACGGGATTCAATATATTGTTGATAATATGATTAACTTAATACTAAAGAAGAAGGACTCCAGAATGAGAACCTTGCTAGGAGAGCAAATCTACTTGTACACAAGCAAAAAAATATTCAGACATAAAACGATGCATTCGCACGTGTTGTGAGCTTTGCATCGCAACGGAATATCGTTTTCTGAGCGTTGCAACATAGGAAGGAGGCTTTAACAAATTGTTGCAAAACAGAAATAATGTGTTGTGAGTGTTGCAACATAAGACTAACATATTTGTTGTGAATGTTGCAACATAAAAAAATTGTACTCTTTGTTTTACCTCACATTATATTTGTGTTCCAATGCTGCAAATCTCTTCACATATATAACCGGGCTCACCATAGCCCGTGCTACTTGGAACTTTGTTCCAGGTAGCGAATCTTTAACAACAACAACAACTCTCCACATAATATCCCTGAGTTGCATCATTCAGACATCATTTTATGGGTTGCAACACTGGCAACACGTCATTTCTGTCCGCTGCAGCATTCACAACAAGTTATTCCTGAATTACAACGTTGCAAAACACACAGCACATTATTATTGTGTTGAAGTGTTCATAACACCATATTTCTGTGTTGCATAATTCAAAACACTTTTGTTCTGTGGTGCAAAGCTCACAATATACTAGTCCTGTGTTGCAACATACACAACCGGTTGTTTGTGTGGTGCAACTCTCACAACACGCTAATCCTGTATTGTAATGATGTAACAACACTAACAATCAATCATTTATGGTTGAAAAACTTATGCAACGTAATTTCTGTATTGTAACACACTCAGAATGGCATTTAGGTGTTTAATAATTAAACACGTTATACCTGTGTTGCATCGCTGCATCACTCACAACATGTTATTGCTGTGTTTCAACACTCATAAGACGCTAGCAATGTGATGCAATAAATAACTCGTTTTCCATCAAGCGTTAAACGTTGTATTCTTGCACGACATAATTTCTTCATTGCTAATATGTCAATTATAAATTATATGTGATTGAAAAGATAGATAAAAGGTGATGGAGAAATAAATGTTATATATAGAAAATAGAAAGTAGTTAAACGAATAAAACGGGAAAGAATAAATATATTATTTGCAACTGAATAGTTATTACAAATTATTTAGTGTATATTACAAAAGTATATATATATTACATATTACAAATTATTACAAATGATTATATATCTAAAAATGTGAATGAATTAATAAATACAGGATGATTAAGAAATAATTTAAATGTGATAAATAGATATGTAAAATGTGCTGGAATAGATCTATAAAAAGTGAATAAATATTAAAGAGGAGTAACTGATGAAAAAATAGGACACAATAACTCCAACTAAAGTATTATTTGAGCAATATATGAAAAAGGAAGTTCCCGCTGAGGAGGTCGAACTGGTGAGCACGTGAACACCGGGTCCGACCTCCTTGTCTGGCCACGACTCTTCCTGCTTAATGAAGAACTCAGCAGTCATACATTTACCCACTTCACCATACATCTTCAACTAACAATTGAGGCGTGTGAAGAAGAAAGTTGGGAAGAAAAATTAATCTTTATGAGAAGAGAATGTAAGGTAAGGTAAGGAAATGATGAGGTGAAAGCGCCAGGCCAGTATGAATCTATAACATTTGGAAGGGACATTAGGATGGGCTGGGATGTGAGGACGGAGTGAGGGGACGGTGCTCAATCACTTGAACCATCGGAACTCGAACGGCGACCTTGCAAAAAGCTAAAGTTTGGAATGGAAAAATAGAGCCCAATCACTTGGACCTTCGGAATCGAACAGAAAATATATTTTATAGACATCATAGATCTCAGTAAAGTTACAAAAAAGCGAACTATTCGAAGTTTTTTCTCAAATTTATTAAGATATATTTGGGAGATTTTCTACTTAATATATATTTGATCAACAAATAGGTTTTCATTGGTTGTTTATGGGCATACAAGTAATTATGGTAATATCATAGTAATAGTTCAGGTAATTATAGTAGTATTATGGTATTCGTGAATGTATTATCTTATTGCTGTCAATATCATACAGCAGTTAAAAAATTTTGATTACATAACTTTATTGACCCAAGGGAGGAAAGAATCGTGAATGAAAACCTGACTTTAGTTAAAATTTGTTGTATTCACATCCAATAATACACAGACTTAAAACGAATCCACACAGACATTTTGTTAGTGTTGAACCGCTCAGTAATAACATGGTTTGGATATTGCATAACAGGAATAAAGTGTTGCAAATTTGAATAAGGTGTTGTGAGTCTTACAACACTGACCCCCTCGCCATACGGCCCGTTGGCGTCGTGAGGGGGCTTCGTAGACGGCTGCCAGAGTGTGATGCTCCGTGGGACAGTCCTCTGTCCTTTTGTGGCCTTGCACTCCTGCTGCTGTCTTCTCTAATTGTGCCGGATCGCTTTTCCTTTTCATTATGTTTCGTTTTTCTCCCCCCTCTTCTTCAATCTGCTTGTCGTTTTCCTGCCGACCTTTTGCTTGTTTTGGATTATTCCTTTGGACTTCTATTTTGACGGCCGGGTGCTTGGGGAGGCATACTCTTGCACCCGTAAAACTGTAGTACCCAACGTCTCGAGCGAGGGGAACCTTTTATTGTCAATCTCCCTTTCGTCGCTGAACCCGATCTCGACGGACTGACGGTTCTTAAGGTGGCGTTTGTGGGGTGTATACTCACGACGCACCCCTAGGGGGCCCCGGCATGATCGGCGATAGCTTCCTGTTGGGTGTCCTGCCTCTAATTGTGGCTCCATGGTGGGTATGGGGGCACATTCGTGGATGAATTTATCACTCTTCGTCCATATGTCGTTGAATGTTTCTGTTGTACCCTCTCGGGCTCGTGGGGTGGGCGACCAAGCCCCCGAGTCGGCCTGTCTTGGAAGACCGGGCTCTGTAGCCTCCGCTGCGTTGGGCCCCGACCTTGCTTCTCCTTTGACCATCCTGACTTCTTCCCCCAGCTCCCCTCCCTCCTCTGTGGTTGGGTCGAGCCTCAAGCCCCCAGTGGTGACCACTTCGTCCCCTGGTGCGGCTAAGTCTCTCGTTGTGACTACTGCGCCTTTTGTCCCCTCTCTCTCTGGGGGTTCTCAACGCCGTCAGCGCCACGGCCACACTCGCTCGTCTCCTTCCTGTACTGATGCGTATCAGGCCTTGTTTGGTCCTGCTTCATGGGCCAAATACTTTGATCTCCTCCCTCTTGATTCCGCGCCTCCTGACGATTTCTCCCTCCATCGGCATCTCGTTGATTCCGTGGATGCGTCTGTCACCTTCAACCCCACTCGTCTCGGTACACGTGTCGTTGCTGCTCCTTCTCAGGATGCAGCTTCCCGCTTGGCTGCCTTATCCTGCCTTGGTGAGATCCCTGTCCGGGTCTCTAAGAACGATCAGTTGAATGCCAGTGTTGGCACTATTCTCCTCCCGCCCCATGTTGCAACCGGTGTTCGGAATCTGCAGGACTGCCACGATGACATTCGGCATATCCTTGATGCCCAAGGCCATTCTGTCCTCCAGGTTGACTCGTTTACTCGTCCCCCTCGTGGTCGTCGCCGTCAACCCCTTCGTGTTGTGAAGATCACCTTTGATGGTAGGACCCTTCCATCCTCTGTCATTCTTGCTGGTGCCCGGTGCTCTGTCCAGGAGTATATTCCTTCTCCTCGACTTTGTAACAAGTGCTGGAGGTTTGGGCATGGTGCCCTCCGCTGCTCTGGGACTGTCTCTCTCTGTCCTTTGTGTGGGGTTCACCCCACTCTAAGTCGGAGTGCACTTCTCCCCAAGCTCGCTGCCTCAACTGCGGTGAGGCCCATCCTACCTTCTCCCGTGCCTGTATCCATTACAAGCTTGAGGCAGCCGTCCTCAACTTGAAGCACCGGGAGCGTTTATCTTTTCCTGAGGCGAGGCGCCAGGTTCGCCGGCTCCCGCCTTATGCTAACGTCTCTTATGCTCGCGTGTTGCGCTCTTCCTCTCCTCGTCCTTCCCACCTTCCTCAGACTCACAACCGTTTCCGGGCCTTGGACCCTGATACGCCCACTGCCCCCTCCTCTGTTCCTTTGAGTTCTGTCCCGAAGGGTCCCCCTCCTGGTCCTCTGTCTGGGGTTCCCCTTCTTTCTACCCGGTCTGTCATGTCTCCTGTGTCTTCTTCCTCGTCTCCCTCCGATCCTCCTTCCCATCCTCCTCCTCCATCTATTGACTCTCCCCGCCGCCTGTCGGTGCAGGCGGATGTCCATCGCTCTCCTAACGGCCGTCGTGTGTGCTCTCGTTCAGCTTCTCCTGTTGAGACACTGGAATCCGTTGCCCGGTACGTAGTTGCTGGGACACCGGTCTCTTTAAGTCAGAAGCGTAAGCCTGGCTCCTCTCCTTCCTCCTCCCCGGCGGGTAAGAAGGCTTCGCTTTCTTCCTCGGCCCCTACTACTGGCTCTATTGCTCCTTCCCCTCCCATTTCAGTGGTTGCGCCCCCTGTTCCTGCTATGGAGGTTTCTTTGGCCCCTGCTTCCCTTTCGGTTGCTGCCCTTGCTGAGGTGCACTCCCCTCTTTCTACTCCCCCTCTTCCTGCTGCTGTCCTTGACTGCTCCTCTCGGTTGCCTCCTCCTCCGGACCCCGCCCGCCCGCCTCTGGTCTGTTCTCCCGCTTCCTTCCCTCCGTCTTTGCTCAGTTTACCCATGCCCCTAACCCTGACTTTGCTGACCCTGATCCCGACCCTGATATTCTTTAACGTGCTATGTTGCTCTTTCGCCTTTGTTTCTTCCTTGTTTTCTGTTGTTGTCCTTTCTCTTCTCGTCGATGTCTATTCTTCAATGGAACGTTCGAGGTTATTACGCCAATTTCCTCGAACTCCAACTTCTGATTTCGCGGTTTTCGCCCCTTTGTGTCTGTCTCCAGGAGCCGATGCTTGGTGCTCGTCCTGGTCGTTTTCGTGGCTATTCCTTTCTCTCCCCCCCCCCCCCCAGCCGTTGCTGGGGCTCCTAATTCTTCTGCTCTCTTGATTCGCGCTGATGTTCCCTTTGTTCCTTTACTTTTTCCTTCGCCTCTCCATTGTTCTGCTGCTCGTATCTTTGTGGGGAAATGGTACACAGTTTGTTCCATTTATCTCCCCCGAGTGTCCCGCTTTCTCTTCCTGATTTGAAACACCTCCTGGACTCCTTGCCGGAGCCTGTGCTCCTGCTGGGTGACTTCAATTGTCGTCATTCTCTTTGGGGTGATGTTCTGACGAATACCCGAGGTCGCCTTCTTGAGCCATTTCTCCTCTCTTCTTCTTTGTCTCTTCTGAATTCTGGTGAGCCCACTCATTTGGACTCTCGGACTCGCACCCTTTCCTGTCTTGATCTTTCTCTCTGCTCTTCCTCTCTTTACTTAGATTTCACGTGGCAGGTTCTTGATGACCTCCATGGCAGTGATCATTTCCCCATCCTTGTGTCCTTTTTCTCTTTTCGCCCTTCCCTCTCTTTCCCTAGGTGGCAGTTTGCTAAAGCGGACTGGAACCTATTTACCCTCAGTGCTGCTCTCTCTGACCTCTCCCTTCTGCCTCTCCCTCGCGCTCTCCTCCTTTTTCATGACACTGTCTTCGACGCTGCCCTCCGCTCTATTCCTCGCTCTTCCTCTCGGGGTCCACGGAAGTGCGTTCCTGGTGGAATGCGGACTGTGCTCGGGCTGTCCGCTGTAAGCGTGCAGCCTGGAAGAGGCACCGCCGTCGGCAGACGACCGATTCTTTTCTTTTCTTTCGGAAAGCGAGTGCGGTGGCCCGTAGGGCCATCCGTACGGCTAAACGTGAATGTTGGGCTTCTTATGTCTCCACAATTACGTCCGAAACTCCCCTGCCACAGATATGGAAGCGTATCCGCAAGATAGCGGGTAAGTTCGTTCCCGATGTTTCCCCGGTCCTTCACCTCCGTGGTACTCTTGTGGCGGACCCGTTGCAGGTCGCTACCGAACTGGGTTCCCACTTTTCTTCTGTTAGCTCTGGTCTTCATCTTCCCCAATCTTTCCTTCTTCGTAAACCTGTCCTTGAGTCTCGTCCTTTAGATTTCTGCACTCGTCTTCGACTTTCCTATAACGATCCCCTCTCTCTCTCTCTGAACTTCGTTCTGCCCTGGCCCTCTGCGGTTCTACGGCGGCGGGCTCCGATGGTATTCATTATGAGATGCTTCGCCATCTCCCTCCGTGCACGTCTCAGTATTTACTGAGTCTGTATAATCGGATCTGGGAGTCGTCGTCAGTCCCTGAGGACTGGCTCGATGCCGTTGTCCTCCCTGTTCGCAAACCAGGGTCTCTGGGAACTTCCCCTAAGGACTTTCGCCCTATTGCCCTCACAAGTTGTGTCTGCAAACTCTTTGAACGTATGGTTAACGTTCGTCTGATGTGGTTCCTGGAACACCATCACCTCCTCTCCCCTTCTCAATTTGGTTTCCGCAAGTGCCGCAGCACGACAGATGTTCTGGTGAACTTGGAGGTCTATATTCGTACTGCTTTTGCTGCGAGGACCTCCGTTGTTGCCGTCCTTTTTGACCTGGAAAAGGCTTACGACACCACTTGGCGATATCATATTCTATCCCAGCTTCATTCTTTGGCCTTCGTGGTCATCTCCCTCTCTTTCTCCGCAGCTTCCTCTCTCGTCGTTCCTTTCGGGTGCGCCTTGGTACCGCTCTCTCTGCCTCTTTTCAGCAATACGAAGGTGTGCCCCAGGGTAGTGTTCTGAGCACTACTCTTTTTCTGGTTGCCCTCAATGGTCTTCTTTCAGGTGTCTTCTCCGCTCTCTATGTCGATGATCTTACCCTTTGCTGTCAGGGTGATGATTCACCTCTCCTTCAGCGCCGGCTTCAACTTGCGATTGATGCCGTGTCGTCTTGGGCCACCGATCATGGCTTCAAGTTCTCTACTTCTAAGACTTGTGCCACATCTTTTACTCGGAAACAGGTCGTTCTTCGTCCCTCTTTGTCACTTTATGGTCATCCCCTTGAGTACAAAGATTCCGCGAAGCTTTTGGGGTTATTCCTTGACACTCGTTTGTCTTGGTCTCCCCATATCTCTTACCTCCGTGTTGAGTGCTCTAAGGCCCTTACCCTCCTTCGAGTATTGTCCCATACTTCTTGGGGAGCGGATAGGCGCACTCTCCTTGCTTTGCATTCCTCTCTCGTCCTGTCTAAGCTCGATTATGGTTGCCCTGCTTACTCGTCTGCTTCTCCTTCTGCTCTTCGCCGTCTTGATGCTTTGCACCATACTGGGCTGCGCCTCAGTTCTGGTGCCTTTCGTTCGACTCCCGTCCTTAGCTTGTATGTTGACACTGGCTTCCTGTCTCTCCAGGACCGCCGTGATCGCTACTGTCTTCGCTATCTTGCGCGGTCCTTACAACATCCTTCCTCTCGCCTCTGTCGTGCTTTAACTTTTACCCCTCCTGCGGTTCCTGTTCCTCTTCACCACCTCCCTCTTTCTGTCCGGTTATCCGCTTACAGGATTCTCTTTCCGTTCGTGTTTCTAATGTTTCTCCTCGTGTTGTTCCTTCTTTGCCCCCGTGGAGAGTCCCCCTTCCGCAGTTTTGTACATCCTTGACCCGCGTCACTAAAGCTTTTACCCCTCCTACGGTTCTAAAACGCCTTTTCCTTGAGCACTTTTCTTCTCACTCCCGCTCCGTTTCTGTCTTCACCGATGGGTCTAAGTCTGCGGACGGTGTTGGCTACTCTGTTGTTTTTTCTGATCGCACTTATATGTGTCGCTTACCTCCGGAGACTAGCATCTTTACAGCGGAGCTTTATGCTATTCTCTATGCTCTTCGTCTCCTGCTTTCTCGTTGTCAGTCTTCCTTTGTGGTGTTGTTGACTCTCGTAGTGCCCTCATGGCTCTCGAGTCCTTTAATCCGGTTCATCCAGTAGTTGTCGAGATCCAGCATTGGCTGTTTCTTGTTCACAGTAAGTTTAAGTCAGTTGAGTTTTGTTGGGTTCCCAGCCATGTTGGTGTGTCTTTAAATGAGCGTGCGGATGCTGCCGCGAAGGAAGCTGTCAGCTCTTGTCCCATTCCGTAAAGGTATTCCATATTCCGACTTTTAA
>WNGS01076284.1:110110-127518 GCA_020271785.1 Procambarus virginalis | reverse complement strand
ATATATAGATAACATATACAACACACACAAGATACAATAATGACTCTAACACTCTATGCTATTTTTGTCAGGTTGCATCCAATTCCATCGGGACTCTATCAGCTGCTTATATCAAGTGATAGCCCAACTCCTGGCTCAGCACTTATGCTGCTAACCTCACCTAGTGGGTTAAATCTTGTAATACAATATGGTACTATCAGCGCTAGAATATATATATAAATAAATATAAACAAGGAATCCAGCCTATGGCTGCAACAACATAAACATCAGTATAAATATTCCTTGATACAAACGTCCAATCACTCACCTCCCACTGCATCATGCACGCTAATGACACTCAAACGCTATATTAACCCTTTATAAGTAATCAATAAGAACCTCCTCTCTGCATCCAGAAGTTCACTACCCTAAACACTTCAGGTTCTCACAGAATTGTCTACCAGGGTCTTCCACAACTCTTCCAGATGCTACACCATGAAGTCGTCCTTAACAGCAATGGTGCTTCACCACTGGTACCACAGAAGCACATGAAACTTCGTTTCACTGCTCTTCCTCTCAAAGTTTGAGGCCCAACTCCTCACTATGGGGGGGTACTCTTCCTCAGAGTACACTGCTCCTTCATCTGCCTTGGAGTTTTATCCACTAACTCCCTCTACTGACTCCTAAGTTCTCAGCAACTCCTTCCCCCAAACAAACCTGCAACCCATTGATGTGCCAATAAAGTTGTTTTCTTATAAACAAATAACTAAAATACTCACACAAAACAAATGTCTTCATCCAACGTCTGTCTGCTTTCCACATGCTGTGAGGGGACTCCCCCATGTTTGGGCTGGTCCATCTTCCGCCCGGCTGGGCTCCTCGTTCTTGAGGCAGCCAGCGGCTGGCCCTGTCAGATGCCCTCAGGAGCTCGGCGAGGAAGAACGCGCCGTTCGTCCCTCCAGCTGGCTTCCTCATCTTTATTCCCTTATTTAGGCCGTCTGCCTAAACAAAATATGTCTAATATATCAATAGACACTTGGTACGTTCGCTGGGCACTCGACCAACTATAGGCAATCACTGTTAACTAGTTAAAATGGGCTTACCACAGAGTTAGATGTACATGGGCACGCCTTGGGCCCAGCGTCGGACGCTGGCGTGCTCCTCAGCCCACAAAATCGCCATTTAAACTTCTCTACAGGGCTTCTTTCCTTCCTGACTCAAGCACGAAGTCGTCCCCAGGCTTCATTCAAGGACGCCTGACTAATTCTCCTCTTGACGGAGCATGTAAATAGAGATTCTTCCTCTGCTATCAGGAGCTTAAAGACACTGCATCCTGCTTCCGCGACTTCCACTACTCGAGTAAGGTCAAGACCCATGACATGAGCCTCATGCCTTCCTCACAAACTTTCGACATCTGTTGACCAGACCACACACTAGAAAGTGAAGGGACGACGACGTTTCGGTCCGTCCCTTCACTTTCTAGTGTGTGGTCTGGTCAACATACTTCAGCCACGTTACTGTGACTCATCCCCCTGCATTTCGACATCTCATGTCAAGTCACTTATGCACACATTTATTCACTGCCCATGCTTTTAACTGTTTGCCCACATTAGCCAAGTGTTTAATATATACATTCACAACCCTATATATTCTTTGACCTCTTAGTTAGGTCAGGTCTGACAGAATAACTCTCAGGGGTAGACTCGTTTCTCAGGCAGCCTGGGATCATAACACAGGTTAGCAAGACAGCAGCAGTAATTAAGGTTTAATTAATAATAAAAGATTAATTCAAACATACCTGGCAAATAACTATTTAACTTGCCTGGAAATTTCAACATCTATTATTCTATTTTGTTTCAGACCAAGTATTTACTAAATATTGTTATTTATTTTGTTACAAATAACAATATAAGTATTGTTATTTGTATTTGTTATTTATTGAACAAGGTCTCCCAATAACTTTGTAAGTGAATAATTGAAATGAACTAATTAGATTTTTGCTCTACTAATCTTAAACTTTCATTTAATATTTAAGTTATTTTTAATGTGACTAAACATGTTCTTACATGAATTTACCTGAGGGCCACTAATACTAGTGGCCTCGACAAGGGGAGGTACCCGGCGGCTTGTCAAATGTCTCCCTATTTGCCCTGATTTGCCCTTTTAGACCTTTACAAGAGTTTCTGTAATTGTATTCCACCTTAGAATAATGTGATCACACGATAGAGTAAGTTTTCCTCTACTTGAATTAGATCGATCATGCCCTGTTATGAGTCCTGCACCAGGTCTAGAAATTAATCTCCTTCTGCTTGCGATGTTTGATTTACCCAGTCTATTGTCTCGTGGTTAAAGTTGCCCATTATAAGAGTTTGGGTTTATGACGCCACACTGATCACATTATGCAGATCAGTAACTTCTTCTGCTGTTGCTGTGTCAGTCCTGTAGCATACTCCCACTGTCAGTATGTTACCGTCTTGAGCCAGTATATTGCACCATACAGACTCTGAGGAACCCATGGTGTTTAGTTCCTCTTTGTTGGTTACCTTCATGTCCTTCACATAAAGCATTACACCACCTGCTCCTGTTGTTCTGTCCTTACTGAACGATGGATGATACCATGGGAGGAGAAATTCCCTTTCAATAATGTCCTCTCGTCCCCATGTTTCAATAATGCCAAAGATGTCTTCAGTTTCGGACTCAGCATATGCACACCATGCATCAAATTTATTCATCAGGCTTCTGGCATTTCTGTAGAAGCAATTTAAATTTCTTATGTTGTTCCTATTGGGCTGAGAGGAAGCTCCTGGATTCTGTACACTACTATTCCGTTCATTGTCACTGGTTTTGTGTGTTTGTCTTCCAAAGATATATAGGGTTAGTTCTGCCTGGCTGGGTGTGAGGACTACGTCCTCTCCTCCATCTATTATCTTGATCACCCGTCCTCTCCTGGGGCCAGATTCACGAAGCAGTTACGCAAGCACTTACAAAACCTGTACACCTTTTCTCACTCTTTGGAGGCTTTGTTTACAATTATTAAACAGTTAATGAGCTCCAAAGCACCAGGAGCCTGTTTATAACAATAACAACAGTTAATTGGGAAGTTTTCACGCTTGTAAACTATTTAATATATGTATCCAAAGCTGTCAAAGATTGAGGAAAGATGTACACGTTAGTAAGTACTTGCGTAACTGCTTCGTGATTCTGGCCCCTGATATTAGCTTTGATTCTTTGTATACGTCTAGGTTCCTTAACGCCTTTACCTTTCCTCTTTAATCTGTTTTTTTTTTTTTTTGCTGTGCAGCTATGAGAGCTGGGGAGATGTAGACTTGGTTATACCCTTCAAGATCTTTTAGGTTATGCGTTTTGGTTAGTATCTTCCTTCTGTGTGTTGAAAGTTTGCAGTGGTTATGCGTACCAGATTCGCTTCGGGCTTACCTATCCTCCTGACATTGGTTAGGCTAAGATAATCCTCGTTTCCTATCAGTTTCTCTATCATTTCCTCAACGATTTCCTCGTTATTCTTACTCTCTATTTTGCAAGATTCCTTATAATGAGGTTGTTTCTTCGTTTATTCTATTCAAATATTCTGCTGCTCTCATCAGATTTTCTATGTCACTGTCGTCAACTCTGCCTGTAGTCAGAGTGTTCCCTGAGTGAATGATTTACTCCCGGGTTTACCTGGTTTACCTCTGGAATCACGCCTACACGATTGTTAGTTATCGATGACTTTGACCCATCTCCTCTCTTCCGAAGAGCTGTCTAATTCCGGTCTCTCTGGTTATGGCCGGGATCTTGTAGACATGATATGACTTCTAAAGGAACCTTGTTGGCTGTGAAATTTAAGGCGACATGAAATAAATGTTGAAAGGAACATCTCGACTCACAATTATAGTAACTTCTTCTTCGCTTCCCCACAGACCATCTCCTGGTTGATGGTGCTGGCGTCCATGGCCTTCATCTTCGTGTCGACGGGGATCATCGGGGCCATGTACGACGGGTGGTGGTGGGCGCCGCTGGTGGAGGCCGCCCGCTGCGCCTCCTACGTCGCCTACGCCCGCAGCGCTCCCATCACGGGCGTCGCGGCTCTAGACACAAGCCTTGTTGTCTACTTCTTCATCTCCACGCTGATATGGACCTCCCAGAGCATAGCTATTGTTAAGGCCACTCTTAAGGCCGCTAAACTAAAGTGACTGAGACGGCTGGGGTGAGATACGCGCCTCCGACACTGAAGAGCAACAAGGAGAATTACTGTATGTGTCTGGACTAAGGGCGCCTATAGTGAAGAACAAATGCCACACTTTATCCAAGGGTGTGTATAGGGAAGATCACATACCGCACTTAGTTAAGGGTGTGTATTGTGAAGAACAGGTGCACACTTTTGTTAAGGGTTTTCTGCCTTATTGTTTTCACCTCATAATTGCTTTTTCTTACCCCTGTACTTGAAGCCATAGTGTAATACCGTGCCAGGAGCTTTACACTGTGGCTAGAGGAGCATGAATACCTTCCTCACAATAACATTTCCAATTCTGTTATTCAGTGTAAGGAGTTCGATAACAAACACAGTTCTTCACATGGATATAATATACGTCTGTGGTTTATGGGTTTGTAACACATGTGAGGAACACTGCAGGAGGCCTACTGTCATATTTGTAGCAAGGTCTGTTAAGATCCAGTCATTTTTACTGTTTTAAAGCTTAGTAGATCATTAGCCTCAATAATGATAGTTGGTACTTTATTCCACTCAAATTGGAAATTTCATTGCAGTTTCTAGGTAATGCCATGGGGAAACTTTGTCTTAATTTTAAGCTCTTTATATATGTAAACTTATGATTTAATTTTTCCAATAGTACTGAAAAATAATTATTTTGTCAAACTTAGTAGCCTGTAAGTTGATGCCACTGGCAACACTGTTGGAAAATACCATAACAAACTCAATGTTTTGTTATTCTCCTCCTCTGAACAACTGTGCGTCGTCTCCTGCCTCTGAACAACTGTGCGTCGTCTCCTGCCTCTGAACAACTGTGCGTCGTCTCCTGCCTCTGAACAACTGTGCGTCGTCTCCTGCCTCTGAACAACTGTGCGTCGTCTCCTGCCTCTGAACAACTGTGCGTCGTCTCCTGCCTCTGAACAACTGTGCGTCGTCTCCTGCCTCTGAACAACTGTGCGTCGTCTCCTGCCTCTGAACAACCCTGCGTCATCTCCTGCCTCTGAACAACTGTGCGTCATCTCCTGCCTCTGAACAACTCTGCGTCGTCTCCTGCCTCTGAACAACTGTGGGTCATCTCCTGCCTCTGAACAACTCTGCGTCGTCTCCTGCCTCTGAACAACTGTGCGTCGTCTCAACAAGCTACACAAATATTACTCCGAGATGTTATACCTCCAGAAACTGTTGTCAGTAAGATGATTGACATCTTGAAACTTCAGACTTGATGTGCGTGTATTCATGTAGTTATGCTCGCGAGGAATGAGCTCTGCTCTTTCGGCTCCCCTCTCAACGGTCAATCAATTAACTGCTACTATTTACCAACATTTTTTTCTCTCTCTACACACAACACACACACACACACACACACACACACACACACACACACACACACACACACACCACAGAAATCAGCGCATAACAGCTCAATCAATTGGTGTACTCAGTTGATTGAGTTCATTTGGGCACTCAATTTCCACCTGTGTCCTCTAGTGTGTGTGCCCTGTGACGGTAAAGTAGTGGAGTATAGATGTTCGGCAGTCCTCCAATTGCAGGTGTCAAAGCCTGGTCACATATAACAAAAAAAAAAGAGACTGCTTGCCTGTTTGTGGTAAGGTAAGGGGAAGACACACAAAACACAAAGTATAAACAATGAAATTTTAATTACTCTAGAAAACAAATTTAAACAAAGACAATCCCTTGGCGATGAACAGTACAAAAATAACAAGTGAAAAAAGTATAACATAAAAATGATTAAGTGAATGGTTACGTTAACAAGAATGCAAAGATTAATATAAGTGGGATAATATAAGTGGTGCTGAGAATACTGGCTATTAGCTGCTATCTCCCTTAATACACGTCAGCCAGAGCTTAATATACTAAGAGAGATGTCAACTCAGAGAGCACAGAGGATATTCTGAGGAGAATCTGCTGGGCGACCCAGACGTCGACTCGGCGAGGTAGCGTGAGTGGTGCAGGGCAGGAGTGGTGCGGTCGGGACAAGCCAATCAAAATGCATGCAGGCAGAGAAGGGTAGTTGGCTCGTTGAAGTACAGGCGGCGAGCCGGCTGGTGAGGAGTGGGTGGGGGGTGAAGGTGGGTATGCAGGTGCGTGTAGCTGCCTGGATAAACGTTTTGCTACTGCTGAACGTATCTTGAATGTAGCATGTAGACGTGACGAATGTAGGGAAGAGCAGGCTCAATCTCTCTTGAAAGAGATTATCGTCACAGCCCCCTTGTGTTAAATAACATGTCTTTTTCTACCCTATCAATTCCTTTGAGAATCCTGTATGTGGTGATCATGTCCCCTCTAACTCCTCTCTCTTCCGGCGACTTGAGGTTCAATTCCCGAAGTCTCTCTACGTAGCTCATATTCCGTAGTTCGGGTACTAGTCTGGTGGCAAACCTTTGAACCTTTTCCAGTTTAGTCTTATGCTTGACTAGATATGGACTCCTTGCTTTAGCTGCATACTCCAGGATTGGTCTGACAAATGTGGCATACAAAGTTCTGAATGATTCCTTACACAAGTTTCTAAAGGCCGTTTTTATGTTGGTCAACCTGGCATATGCTGCTGGTGTTATCCTCTTGAGATGGCCTTTAAGGGACAGGTCAGGCGTGATATCAGCACCCAAGTTTTTCTCTGACTCTTGGAGTATTTCATCTCCCAAATGATACCTTGTATCTGGCCTCCTGCTCCCCCTACATCTACCTTCATTACATTTACATTTGCTTGGGTTAAACTCTAACAACCATTTGTTCGACCATTCCTTCAGTTTGTCCAGGTCTTCTTGAAGCCTCCTCTGTCTTAATCCTTCTTGAAGCCTCCTCTGTCTTAATCCTTCTCATAATTTTGGCATCGTCAGCAAACATTGAGAGGAATGAATCTATACCCTCTGGGANTGTTGCTGTGTGCTGATCGTTGCTGTTTGCTGGCCGTTGCTGTGTGCTGGCCAATGCTGTGTGCATCCCCAAGCTATGTGCTGCAGCCGTTGTACTGAGGAATCTGCGATCCATGGTGCGACGCTGTGTACGAAACGACGCTTTGATGCAGTGTACAAACCTGATGCTTTGGTTACGAAACGACGCTTCGTGCTACAAAATTCTTCACGCTGTGACCAACTGCTGTACCAACTGCGTACCAACTGCTGTACCAACTGCTGACAACTGCTGTACCAACTGCTAACAACTGCTGTGTTGCTGTGAGTAGGAACAACACATGTACACAAGGGCTAGGTAAGAAATCAGTTGCTGCTGTGTTGTGCACTGTTGTGAACTTTTGCATTAAAATGCTTGTGTGCTTTGCAAAATTAAAGTAATTACAGTGAATTCTTAAATAACATATACAGTGCAGTAAGTGTTATATATTCTGAGGAACATTTAAGTGATAAATTTACATTTATTCAGTAAAAATGGCAAATATACCTCAGTTTCCTGCATTTGATCCTGACTGTGACCAGACAAACCTGTCACAGAGGTGGGTCAAATGGCTTAAAAGGTTGAAAATTTGTTGATAGTTTCTGACATCAAAAGTGCTGAAAGAAAGCGTGCCTTTCTACTTCATTATGCAGGTGATAGAGTTTGTGACATCTTTGATACACTGAAAGACACTGGTGGTGCCAAAGATTATGACACTGCCAAGGCCAAATTAACTGAGCATTTCAAACCAAGGCAAAATACTGCTATGGAAATTATGCATTTCAGGAGAGCAAACAACTCTCTAATGAAACTGTTGATCAATACCATACACGTCTGCAGGGTTTAGCAACCCATTGTGAGTTTGCTGATGTTGACAAAGAAATCAAACAGCAAATAATTGAAACATGCACATCTACACGTCTCCGTCGAAGAGCTCTAGAACTTGTTGATGATGAAAGTTCTCTTACCAAGATACTGGATATGGCTCGTCGAATGGAAGATGCTGCACGTGATGCTCGTGTCATGGAGTGCAGTGCCAACAACGGTTCTGCCACTGTTACTAACAGTCATGAAGTATGTAAGGTTCAGGGAGTACACCATGATCATAGAAGATATCATGCCAAACCTAACATTAAATTGAGCCGAGAACCACATCACAACTGGAGTCATGGAACAAGACTCAAGCAGTCACAACGACTCACATCAGAGGTTGTCAACAATAAATGTTACAATTGTGGAGGAGACTACCCACACCAAGATAATGTTTGTCCTGCACAAGGTAAGAAGTGCTATGAGTGTAGAAAACTAGGTCATTTTGGTGCTATGTGTCGTTCCGCACTAAAGAAACCACAATCAATAAATAAAAGCAATGTACGAGGATCAAGTCATAGGAGTCGAGGTGGCAAACACAATATTGCACCTCAAATCAAGAATGTTAATAATATACAAGACAACATTTCATTACAACCAGTCTCAGATGACAGTGAATGTGATTATATTTATGGAGTACAATCAATCACAGAATGGAATGATCTTCCAAACAACCCAGAGACTATAGTATACATTGCTGGCATTTGTCTCAAAGTTCTCATTGACACTGGATCAAACATTGACACCATTGCTGAGTGCCACTATGAAAAATTTAAAAAACAGTTCCCAAAGCTTGAAAACTACAATGGCAAAGCCACTGCCTATGCTTCAAAGGTAGCCTTACCAGTGATTGGAACTTTCACTGCAGAGATTAAGTCAAAGAATGCAATGCTCATTACTACATTCCATGTTGTTAGGAATGCAAAGGAGTCTTTACTCAGTTACAAGACTTCAACCAAATTGGGGCTACTTCAGCTTTCTAATGCTGTAGCAGTGGAATCTGCAAACAATGTTGATGCTATTGTTGCTGAATTTTCTGATCGGTTTAAATCCATAGGTTGTTATACTGATAGCAAAGTACATCTGCATATCAACCCAGATGTAATTCCAGTTGCCCAACCACATCGCCGACAACCATTCCATACTCGCAAGAAAGTCGATGCCGAACTGGATAGGCTGATAGAACTAGATATCATTGAACCGGTAACAGGCCCAACACCATGGGTAAGCCCAATTGTCACTCCACCAAAGCCGAAGAATCCAGATGAGATACGCATTTGTGTAGACATGCGTGTTCCCAACAAGGCAATAATGCGTGAACGCCATCCTACACCCACTGTAGATGATATGATCTACCGCTTGAATGGTGCAACTGTATTTAGCAAGTTAGATTTAAACAAGGGCTATCATCAGCTTGAACTTGATGATGAGAGTCGATTCATCACAACGTTTACGACACATCGAGGTCTGTATAGGTACAAGCGCCTGAGTTTTGGTATTAACAGTGCTGCTGAGGTATTCCAGCACATCATCAGCCAGGTATTGCAAGATATACCTAATGCTGACAACATGTCTGATGACATCATTGTTTATGGCCGTACCCAAGCTGAACACGACAAAGCTCTTCGTGCAACATTGCAACGCTTACGAGAAAAGAATTTGACGCTAAGCCGAGCAAAGTGTGAGTTCAATCAACATAAAATTGAATTCTTTGGACATGTACTTAGTGACAAAGGTCTGTCTCCAGATCCTAAGAAAGTTGCAGATATCAAGAATGCTGCACCTCCTTCAACATCCACTGAAGTACATAGTTTTCTGGGAATGGCAAACTACTGTTCTCGCTTCATTCCAGATTTTGCTACCATTACGAAGCCTCTACGTGAGCTCCTGAAGAAAAATGCATCATGGTACTGGAGCGATGTCGAGCAAAATGCATTTGATGCTGTGAAAGATGCACTAGTAGAAAATGCGACTGCTGCATACTTTGATCCATCAATGGACACTGAGTTAACGGTGGATGCTAGTCCTGTTGGTTTAGGTGCTGTGTTAGCCCAACACAAACCTGGTCAACCAGATTCCAGAGTAGTAATTGCCTACGCCAGCCGTTCTCTCACAGATGTTGAGCAACGATACAGTCAGACAGAGAAGGAAGCTCTTGCTCTTGTATGGGGCTGTGAACACTTCAATGTGTATCTGCTTGGTGCACCCTTTACCACGATAGTCACTGACCACAAACCGTTGGAGACCATCTTCAATAATCCAAAGTCCAAACCACCAGCTCGCATTGAGAGATGGGCTCTTCGTCTGCAACCATACAACTTTACGGTGAAATACAAGCCGGGTGCAGGCAATCCCGCTGATTACATCAGTCGACATCCTGCCAACAGTTTCACCATCACCAAGCATCAGCAAGTTGCCGAGGAATATGTACACTCTGTAACCTGTGATGCAGTCCCTAAGGCTCTCACTCTTGATGAAATCCGTACTGCAACCCTAGAGGACCCAACTCTGCAAGCAACAGTGGATGCATTGACTAAGAAAAAGTTTCCACGCATCCCACCCTCAGGAGTTGACCAAGATGCATTCAAAGCACTTGAACGCATCCAGACAGAATTAAGTGTTACGCAACAACGCGACACCGTGCTGCGAGGTACTCGTATCGTTATTCCAGCTGTTCTCCAGCAACGTGCTCTGAAGCTTGCACATCAAGGACACCAAGGTCTTGTAAGGACCAAACAGCTGCTACGAGAAAAGGTGTGGTTTCCTGGCATTGATCGTCAAGCTAAGGACATGCATGATGCCTGTGTCCCTTGCCAAGCTGCAGTGGATACTTCAAGACCAACACCTCTACAACCTTCACCACTACCTGCTGCACCATGGATGGAAGTATCGATGGATTTCTGTGGACCGCTACCAACTGGAGAGTACTTGATGGTAGTCATTGATGATCACTCACGTTATCCAGAAGTAGAAATCATCACTTCCACATCTGCAAAGGCTGTCATCCCGAAGCTCGACAAGATCTTTTCAAACTTTGGCATTCCTGAAGTTGTCAAGACGGACAATGGACCGCCATTTAATGGACAAGACTTCGTCAACTTTGCTGAGCATATTGGATTCAAACACCGCCGTGTGATGCCACTACATCCTCAAGCAAATGGAGAAGTAGAGAGATTCATGCAACCTCTCATGAAAGCTGTACGCTGTGCTCATGCCGAAGGACGATCCTGGAAACAAGCTATGTATGCTTTTCTCAGGAACTACCGTGCAACACCGCATGGAACACTGGGCAAGTCGCCTGGCGAACTTTTATTTGGACGTCCTATGAGAATCGCACTACCTGTCATGCCAGCCAAAGTAACGGATAAACGTCTCGCTCAGAAGGATGCACTAGCCAAGGGCAAAATGAAAATTGCTCATGATCAACGTGCAAAGGAACAATTCATAAAGGTTGGAGATACTGTTCTCGTTAAAAAGAAAAAAGAGGGAAAGTTAGATATGCCGTATGATACAAAACCATATAAAGTGATTAGTGTAAAAGGAACTATGGTAACAGCGAGTAATAGAGATCATAGTATAACACGTAATATGGCTTATTTCAAAGTGATTCCAACTAGTGTAGAAAATGATGAAGTGCAAAGTCGTGCAAAAGAAAAAGAAAAAATGAGTTATAACTCGATAAACAATTCATCGAGGGATATTCTTGTACTTAAGGACTCTCGTCCAAAACGTCATGTTAAACGCCCTACACGATATGATGATTAATTGTGTTCCTATGTAATGCAAAGTATTTACTTGTTATGCTAAACTAAATTTAATATTGTTTGAATAATGCAGATCTCTCATTCAATATTTTGTAACTTTGTATTACAGTTTCTTTCATGTTTGTTTAACATTGCATATGTATTTTTAACATTGAAATCCTTTGTGGTAAAGTTGTTTAAATTCTTTGTGTGTTTAATTAATGTTAAATGTATGCAATATCTCTTGATATGTTAATAACTTACCTTGTGTCAATAACTTTGCTTTGTGCTACAAGCATGGTAGACATCCTGTATTCATTCTTTTTAAAGAAAAGGAGGGATGTCATGTTCACAGAAAATGGTACCATCCGTTTTCTATGTGAGGCGGCTGGACGCCACTAGGAGAGAAGGTAAACAAAGCACAGGACGCCTGCCAAGCTTGGGAGCTCTAGTCATGTAATCGTTTATAAGTATTAAAGTCAGTAACCAGGACCGACTTTACATCAACCTTACTACCAAGACTATCTCAGCTATATACAGATACCACAACGTCCAGATCCAACAGTTGCCTCTTAACCTCATCTCTCGTAATTTTGGACCCTTCCAAGGCGGCCTGGTTTACTGCCACCTCTCCTAGAGCAGTGACCTCACCTCTTTCTGTTGTGAAGATCTCCTGGAATCTCTTGTTGATTTCTTCACACACCTCTTTGTCATTCTTTGTGTACCTGTCCTTACCCATTCTAAGTTTCATCATTTGTGCTTTCACTGTTGTTTTCCTCCTAATGTGATTGTGGAGTAGCTTTAGTTCGGTCTTGGCGTTATTAGCTATATAAATTTCATACTTTTTCTCAGCTTCTCTTCTCACACTAATATACTCATTCCTGGGTCTCTGGTATTTCTCTCTCCTTTCTGGTGTTCTGTTATTTCGGAAGTTCCTCCACGCCCTTTGTTCAGTTCCTTTGCTTCCATACATGCCCTATTAAACCATGGATTCCTCTTTTGCTTCTCGGATTTTTTCCTTTCGGACCGGGATTAACCTGTTTACTACCTCCTGACCCTTTTGGGTGACATAGTCCTTCATGTTTTGTACGGACTTAGTTCTGAGGTCTGTGTTCCATGGTATATCCCTTAGGAATTTTCTCATCTCTTAATTTCCTTTTTGGTACGCCAGCCCCTTGTTTTCTAGTCTTTTTTTTTGGGGGGGGGAGTTAACTCCTAGCTCTAGCAGGTATTCAAAGATCAATACACTGTGATCACTTATTCCCAAGGGGGCTTCCAACTTAACTTCCCTTATATCCGATTCATTTAGGGTAAATATCAGATCAAGCATAGCTGGTTCATCCTCTCCTGTCATTCTTGTCGGTCCCTTGATGTGTTGGCTTAGAATGTTTCTTGTTGCCACGTCCAGCAGCTTAGCTCTCCATGTGTCTGGTCCTCCATGTGGGTCTCTGTTCTCCCAATCTATCTTCCCGTGGTTAAAGTCTTCCATGATTAGTAGTCTGGATCCATTCATGCTAGCTACAGAAGCTGCTCTCTCTATTATATTAATGGTAGCCATGTTGTTTCTATCATATTCCTATCTTGGTTTTCTGTCATTTGGTGGCGGGTTATATATGACTACGGCTATAATTTTTTGTCCTCCAGTCGTTATGGTGCTTGTTATGTAGTCACTGAAACCTTCACAGCGCTGGATAACCATCACCTCAGAACTCCATACCTTTTTATAAGCAGAGCTACTCCACCCTATCCTTCTCTCTCTCCTTTCTCACGACATAGTAATCCTTTTGAAACACTGCATTTCACACAGAAATCACAATGGTGTGATGCATCAAATGAACAAATCCACAAGGGCTGTGATGAGGGTTCGAACATAAATCTGAGAGGATCCCAGACGCTGCCTTAATCGACTGGGCCACGACATGGTCACATTTTTTTATGTAATAAAGTAAGGACGAAGAGTTAGAACAGGTTATTGACAGAGCCCTAGTGCATTGGAGAATTGTGTAAAACCCTGGTTTGTGTACTGGAGAGACTGCAAGATCCGTTTGAGTCCAGTGGAACTCTCGGTTGCAATTCTTTTGACCATGTTATGGCCTAGTCGATTAAGGCAGCGTCTGGGATCCTCTCAGACGTAGGTTCGAACCCTCATCACAGCCCTTGTGGATTTGTTCGTTTAACACTGCGTTTGTTATGGCTTTCATTAACCTTGTTTCTTGAGTGCTATTATATCTGGGTTTTCTTCTAGTGCTCATTCTTCAAGTTCACTGTTTATTAGTAATCCCATCTATGTCAGTGTACATTGCCTTGAAACTCACTTTTTTCTGTTCATTCTCATGTCCCCTTCTTGGTGAGCGTTCTGCTGATGGAGGAAGTTGTTCCACAGGTTGAAGATTTGAGAGGTGGTTAGCAGGGTCTCAGAGAATTCTTGGGTGAGGGGTCAAGGGAAGAGGAAGAGGAAGGGTATGGGATGGGAGGGAAGGGGAAAGGAAGGATGTGGATGAGGGGAGGTAGGACAGGAAGGGTATGGGTTGAAGGGGGGCAGGGAGGGAAAGGGGAGAGGGAGAAACAGGGTGGGAATGGGGAGAGGGGTGATAATGGGGTGAGGTTTGACAGAGCATTTGAGTGGAGACAGGGGGGTAGGAGGGAGGGGTAGTGAGGGTTTCTATGCGGAGGAGGGGGATGGCGTTGCCCTTCCCTCTGGTGCTGCTGCGATGCTGGTTGTGGGTTTCCCCCTCAAACCTGGGAATGTTGTGTGTTGGGGGTTGTGATTGCCTTGTTATCTCCTCTCACCCTGTGGTTCTTCTTTGTGTCTGTCGCCATGGCTTTCTACTCCATCGTCATGTCCCTCTGAAGTAATACTTTGTCCTCCTCTCACAGTAAGCATTGGCTCCTCCTTGCTAGAATTTCCTCCTTCGTGGCCTCGTTTGTTAACGAGACTATGTGTTTGTGTGGAGGGGTGTGTTTGTGAGGCTGGGTGTATTTGTATGAAGGGTGTGTTTGTATGGAGAGTGTGTTTGTGAGTAGGTGGCGTGTTTGTGTGGAGGGGTGTGTTTGTATAGAGAGGTGTGTTTGTGAGTAGGTGGCGTGTTTGTGTGGTGGGGTGTGTTTGTGAGGATGGGTGTGTTTGTATGAAGGGGTGTGTTTGTGCAGAGAGGTGTGTTTGTGTAGAGGTGTGTTTGTGAGGAGGGTGTGTTTCTGTGGAGAGGTGTGTTGTGAGTAGGTGGCGTGTTTGTGTGGAGGAGTGTGTTTGTGAGGATGGGTGTGTTTGTGTCGAGGGTGTGAGTTTGTCTTAAGGGTGTGCTTGTGAGGAGGGGTGTGTTTGTGAGGAGGGGTGTTTTTAAGGAGAGGGTGTGTTTGTGAGGAGGGGTGGTTTGTGAGGAGGGGCGTGTTTGTTTGTGTGAGTGTTAATCTGTGAAGCTCAATTTCTTTTAATGCAGCAATAACTGAATTCTATGGAATATGTTACATATTAATTCACTTTTGGAAGATAGAATACAAAAGACTATTGGTACCTAATTACCAGTTATGTATATTTTGAATGTTTCTCGAAAATAGATCCTAAGCACTGTAATATTAGCCCAGCGACATAATGCTCCACTCGTCAGGTCTTCTACTTTAGAGCAGTCTTCCGCAAGGCCCTGAGTATGACCACGTGGGCGGACACCCTGAGGGCCCTCTTCTATGGGCCCGGCTGGTTCCCCGGGACCCCGCGCCTCGGGGACCCGGACACCTTCCCAGACATCAGGGGCCCAAGACCCAAGTATGACCCGCAGCTGCCACTGTGGCAGGAGGTCTACATCCTCCTCCACTTCTTCCTCATCTTGTTCCTCCAGCAACTGTGGATCACGCACCTTGAGGTAGGAGACACAGTCGGTTCTAGTTCGAGGTCTTCCAGTTGAACATAAGTAAGATTTATATTGTGTTGATGTATTTTGTTCCCTTGTTTATATGTCTGTTGTCTTCCCCTTGTCTTAATCTCTTCAACAACGTCACCAACTTTCTCGAGAATGTAGTTATGGCGTTATTAATCTTACTGCGGGTCAGTAGGGTCATAATGGCATGGTTTAGCTGTCATCCGCCTCTGAACTCGTCCTTGGGGATGATGGTCCAATCTGTGGTCTTGTGGCCACAAATAAAGTTCATTATCTAATGGGGTAAAAAAGATGAGACCAGCTCAAGCTGTCATGCTGCTGACGCTCCTCTATCATTCTTGATTTTGTTTTATTTAATTGTTTATTTATTTGCTAATTTATTATTCTTTAAACACTATTTGCCCTTGTTTAAAGATTTATACCTTGATTTACTGTTTTAATATTACAGCTAATCATAACATCCAGAGTGTGTTAATATTTTTATATTGAAATTTCGACGTTGTCCATTTGATATCTGGTAACTGTTGTTGTATTGTACTAAGCTTAGCGCCTTTAATTGCTATCATTAAATTACATCTTGGCCAGGATTGAACCACTACTACCAGTATGGGTCGGGGTAAAGGCCAAAATTAACCGACATATCCTTGTCTTCGACACCCGCAGCCTCATTAAGTTCCCCGTCTGGCATCTGTCTGGTTAAGATCTCTTACTCCTGAACCATTACACATCGTCTCCGTTTTTTTCGCTCAAACTGTCAAAAATAATATATTTTCCTTATGTATTATAGGGAAAAAACTGAGTTTTAGTCTACCTGTCCGTATCATTAATATCATATCCTCCAATAATTTTTTTTTTCCATACCTCATATTGCGATATATTTTGCTATTGCTTAGTGAACATCTTTCTTAAATTAGTGTTGAAATAGAGACTTTACCACCCAAGATAGGTTCAATGCTGCACTCTATTTTCTCTTAATTGATAGCCATCTGTGATCATTGTTATATTCTGTACACTATCCATGCAACATGTCGTCTCCATGTACAGTGACTTAAGGCAAAGCTGCCTCACCTGAGCCTGTGTTTGTTTTAATTTAGGTTAATTTATCTCAAGACATCCTATATTGTGCTCAAACGACTAGTTTGGCACTATATCATCCCTCTTACTTAACAGAAAAGATTATTCTTACTGTTTCCACATCCATCTCATTACAGTTATCTCAATACGTAAACATTAGGCATTAAAGACAGCCTGTGTCTTGTGTGAGGTAACACATGACACAGCCTGTGTCTTGGTGAGGCACACATGACCCAGCCTGTGTCTTGTGTGAGGTAACACATGACACAGCCTGTGTCTTGTGTGAGGCAACACATGACACAGCCTGTGTCTTGTGTGAGGCAACACATGACACGGCCTGTGTCTTTTGTGAGGTAACACATGACACAACCTGTGTCTTGTGTGAGGCAACACATGACACGGCTTGTGTCTTTTGGAGGTAACACATGACACAGCCTGTGTCTTGTGTGAGGCAACACATGACACGGCCGTGTCTTGTGTGATGTAACACTGACACAGCCTGTGTCTTGTGTGAGGTAACACGTGACACAGCCTGTGTCTTGTGTGAGGTAACACATGACACGGCCTGTGTCTTGTGTGAGGTAACACATGACACGGCCTGTGTTTTGTGTGAGGTAACACATGACACAGCCTGTGTCTTGTGTGAGGTAACACGTGACACAGCCTGTGTCTTGTGTGAGGCAACACATGACACGGCCTGTGTCTTGTGTGAGGTAACACATGACACGGCCTGTGTTTTGTGTGAGGTAACAC
>WNGS01076284.1:84578-105774 GCA_020271785.1 Procambarus virginalis | reverse complement strand
AAAGCTGTCAAACTTTTCTCTCTTTCAAAAACAAAACAAAAAGTACCTAATTTCTCTTCGTAGTTCCTTCACTGTGCTTTAAATTGCTCTGTATCTAGAGTTACCCAATCTCCCGTCTTTATGTACTTAATCCAAACAACTTTATCAGTGTGTTCATTGTTGTCTTCTTTATGTGTAGCCATATGCTGTATTGTGCCTACTAATTTTTTTTAAACTACCATTCAACTGTCATTGCAATCAATCTGAGCTACCTATGTGCTTTAATATACCTACAATTTTCTCTCTTTTATTTTTTTCTTGCTATGTAACATTATTTTTATTAAATTTTGCTAGTATTTACACAGTTATAATTTTCTTAGATTAAACCTATATTGTTTATGATTTGCTGATGATATTACCCTCATCTATATTGCTGATGATATTACCCTCATCTACTCGGACCCCAACCCATATACACTAAATAATGCGTAAACAATGAACTAAAAAAAGTTCACTTATGGATGTGAACCAACAAACTAAACCTAAACATAGAAAAGACCTACTACATCTTATTTGTAAGCAAATAAACAATGCAATTCAGCTTCAGATAGACATTGTTAACATCAGCAACAAAAATTATTTAAAGTTCCTTGGCCTATACTTAGACAAGAGACTCAACTTCAGCACCCACATACAACAAATAATCAAGAAAGTATAAAAAACGTTGTTATGCCTTCTATTTCAGATATTATGGTCCATACTCTGCTCTCCTCTCACTAAACTATGTGCTATCTATCCCATCTTACTTATGGTATCTGTGCATGGGGCTCAACCTCTACAAACTACCATCATTACCCAGCAAAAATCTGCTACCAGGACAATAATAAACTCTGGTGTCAGACAAACTCAGCCCCTTGTTTAAATCCATAAACATGCAAAACTTAACCTCATTCCACAATTCTCTTTTGCCAATTACATTAACAAAACTCGTTCTTCAGTGCAAACCCTGTTCTGAACCTCTTCTAGGACAGATGTAATGACAATCACCACACCAGAAAAAAAATCTCTTTGATCTCCCAGAACTCAATCTATGTAAACGCTCCATGCAAATAAGGGGACCTGGTTCATGAAACTCACACCCTAACGAATTGAAAAGTTGTCAAACTTTTGCCTTATTCAAAAAAATAAAACCAAAAGTACCTAATTTCATCACCATAGTTTCCTACCTACTGCTACCCAGTTCCCCAAAATATGTACCTATGCCATACAACTTTACCATTGTAATCATTTCTGTTATCTTATATCATGTTATAGACATAGTTTGCTACATTATAGTTTGTAGCAAATTTGCTACATATATATATCATGTTATACGCATAGATTGCTACATTATATCTTGCAATAATCCTCAAATTATGCTAAAATGTACCTGTGGATAACCCTTAATTTACTTTATTGTACCTATTTCTTATTCTGTTAAATTTCTTACACAATGTATTTTTTTTACTTTCTTACAATGCATTTTTATACCTTCTTACAATGTATTTTATACTTTCTTACAATGTACCTGTAAACATTTTTTTTTAATTTTGCTTGAAATTACCTTCTTAAAATTATATATTAGATTAAGGATCTGCCCGAAACGCGATGCGTGCCGGTGGTTCTACAAGATTGTAAAAATTCAAGTTTCTGTACTCTATTAAACCCAATGTACCTTCTTGTAAATAAATAAGTAAATAAATAAGAGGTGTGCTGGTGCTGCAGGCGGTGCCGCTGTTCATCACGATGGTGGTGCTGGAGTGGACGGTAGTGTGGCTCCGGGACGGGGTCAGGTTCAGGCACAACGACCTCGTCACCTCCGTCATGCACGGCATCGTCTACGATGTCCTCGGGTGAGCTCTTCCTCCTCTCCTCTGTATCCTCCTTCGCTGATGCTTTTGGTGTTGTGTCACCATGGTACCACAGCTCAGGTGTGGTGTCATCATGGTACCACAGCTCAGGTGTGGTGTCACCATGGTACCACAGCTCAGGTGTGGTGTCACCGTGGTACCACAGCTCAGGTGTGGTGCCATCATGGTACCACAGATCAGGTGTGGTGCCACCATGGTACCACAGATCAGGTGTGGTGCCATCATGGTTCTACAGCTCAGGTGTGGTGCCACCATGGTACTACAGCTCATGTAAGGTGCCACCGTGGTACCACAGCTAAGGTGTGGTGCCACCGTGGTACTCCAGCTCAGGTGTGGTGCCACCGTGGTACCACAGCTAAGGTGTGGTGCCACCGTGATACTAGAGCTCTGGTGTGGTGCCATCATGGTACCACAGCTCAGATGTGGTGCCATCATGGTACTACAGCTCAGGTGTGGTGCCACCGTTGTACTAGAGCTCTGGTGTGGTGCCATCATGGTACCACAGCTCAGATGTTGTGCCATCATGGTACTAGAGCTCAGGTGTGGTGCCACCATGGCACCACATCTCAGGTGTGGTGCCACCATGGTACTAGAGCTCTGGTGTGGTGCCATCATGGTACTACAGCTCATTTGTGGTGCCACCGTGGTACTACAACTTAGGTGTGGTGCCACCGTGATACTACAACTCAGGTGTGGTGCCACCGTGGTACTACAACTCAGGTGTGGTGCCACCGTGGTACTACAACTCAGGTGTGGTGCCACCGTGGTACTACAACTCAGGTGTGGTGCCACCGTGATACTACAACTCAGGTGTGGTGCCATCATGGTACTACAACTCAGGTGTGGTGCCACCGTGGTACTACAACTCAGGTGTGGTGCCACCATGGTTCCAAAGCTCAGATGTAATATCATCACGGTAGTACAGCTCAGGTGTGGTGCCATGGCAACACAGATCAGGTTTGGTGCCACAGTGGTACTACAGCTCTGGTGTGGTGCCATGTCATGGACCACACAGCATTGGCATTGGTATGAACCACACAGCATTGGCATGGGCCAATGCCAATGGTATGTGGTATGTGTGTGGTATGTGTGTGGTATGGACCACACACGGATGGACAATGGTATGTGTGTGGTATGGACCACACAGCATTGGCATTGGCATTGGTATGGACCACACAGCATTGGCATTGGAGCAAAGCATTGGCAAAGAATTATAGACCAGTTGCACTAACATCGCACATAATAAAAGTATTTGAGAGAGTGATTAGGAGTCAGGTCACCAATTTCATGGAGACCAATAACCTTCACAACCCAGGCCAACATGGATTTCGAGCGGGAAGATCGTGCCTCTCACAGCTACTTGAGCACTACGATAAAGTCACTGAGGCATTAGAAGAAAAACAGAATGCTGATGTGATATACACGGACTTCGCAAAGGCTTTCGATAAATGTGACCATGGCGTGATAGCACACAAAATGAAGTCAATTGGAATAACCGGTAAAGTAGGACGCTGGATACTCAGTTTTCTGTCAAACAGGACTCAGCGAGTAACGGTCAACCATATAAAATCTAGTCCAAGTGCAGTTAAAAGCTCTGTACCTCAGGGTACAGTCCTTGCGCCGCTGCTTTTCCTTATTCTCATATCAGATATAGACAAAAAAAAGTCACAGCTTCGTATCATCCTTTGCAGATGACACAAAAATCAGTATGAAAATTACCTCGGCTGAAGACATTGAAAAACTTCAAGCTGATATCGATAAAGTTTTCGACTGGGCATCAGAAAATAATATGATGTTTAACAGTGATAAATTCCAGGTACTCAGGTACGGTAAAAATGAGGACCTTAAACATAATACAGGGTACAAAACACAATCAAATGTGCCCATAGTAGGAAAACAGCATGTAAAGGATTTGGGAATAATGATGTCTGACGACCTAACGTTTAGGGAGCATAACCAAGCAAATATTGCGACAGCCAGAAAAATGATAGGATGGATTACGAGAACTTTCAAATCCAGGGATCCCATCACAATGGTTGTACTCTTCAAGTCACTTGTGCTGTCCCGTCTTGAGTACTGTTCAGTACTCACTTCCCCCTTCAGAGCAGGAGAGATTGCCGAAATAGAGGGAATACAGAGAACATATACAGCACGTATAGACGCGATAAAGCACCTAAATTATTGGGATCGTCTCAAAGCTCTCCAAATGTACTCACTAGAAAGAAGACGAGAGAGATATCAAATAATATACACCTGGAAGATACTGGAGGGCCAGGTCCCAAATCTACACAGTAAAATAACAACGTACTGGAGTGAACGATATGGAAGAAAATGCAGAATAGAACCAGTGAAGAGCAGGGGTGCCATAGGCACAATCAGAGAACACTGTATAAACATCAGAGGTCCGCGGTTGTTCAACGTCCTCCCAGCGAGCATAAGAAATATTGCCGGAACAACCGTGGACATCTTCAAGAGGAAACTAGATTTATTCCTCCAAGGAGTTCCGGACCAGCCGGGCTGTGGTGGGTATGTGGGCCAGCGGGCCGCTCCAAGCAACAGCCTAGTGGACCAAACTCTCACAAGTCAAGCCTGGCCTCGGGCCGGGCTTGGGGAGTAGAAGAACTCCCAGAACCCCATCAACCAGGTATCAACCAGGTACAGCTCAGGTGTGGTGCTACCATGGTACCACCGTGATAACACAGCTCTGGTGTGGTGCCACCATGGTATAACAGCTCATGTGTGGTGCCACCATGGTACTCCAGCTCTGGTATGGTGCCACGGTGGTACTAAACATCAGCCTTTAAAGTTTTGAACATTAGTGAAACATTCTCAGCCGTCACAAAGCATTCAAATTAGAAAATTAGATGTTGCGCCTAATATCTGTTTATGTTAAAGTTGTTGTTGGACACGGAGACCTGATGGTTGTTGGTGGACACGGAGACCTGATGGTTGTTGGTGACACGGAGACCTGATGGTTGTTGGTGGACACGGAGACCTGATGGTTGGTGGTGGACACGGAGACCTGATGGTTGTTGGTGGACACGGAGACCTGATGGTTGTTGGTGGACACGGAGACCTGATGGTTGTTGGTGGACACGGAGACCTGATGGTTGTTGGTGGACACGGAGACCTGATGGTTGGTGGTGGACACGGAGACCTGATGGTTGTTGGTGGACACGGAGACCTGATGGTTGTTGGTGGACATGGAGACCTGATGGTTGTTGGTGGACACGGAGACCTGATGGTTGTTGTGGACACGGAGACCTGATGGTTGTTGATGGACATGGAGACCTGATGGTTGTTGGTGGAGACGGAGACCTGATGGTTGTTGGTTGACACGGAGACCTGATGGTTGTTGGTGGACACGGAGACCTGATGGTTGTTGATGGACATGGAGACCTGATGGTTGTTGGTGGAGACGGAGACCTGATGGTTGTTGATGTACATGGAGACCTGATGGTTGTTGGTGGAGACGGAGACCTGATGGTTGTTGGTGGACATGGAGACCTGATGGTTGTTGGTGGACACGGAGATCTGATGGTTGTAGTGGACACGGAGACCTGATGGTTGTTGGTGGACATGGAGACCTGATGGTTGTTGGTGGACACGGAGACCTGATGGTTGTTGGTGGACATGGAGACTTGATGGTTGTTGGTGGACACGGAGACCTGATGGTTGTTGGTGGACATGGAGACCTAATGGTTGTTGGTGGACACGGAGACCTGATGGTTGTTGATGGACACGGAGACCTGATGGTTGTTGATGGACATGGAGACCTGATGGTTGTTGGTGGACACGGAGACCTGATAGTTGTTGGTGGACACGGAGACCTGATGGTTGTTGGTAGACACGGAGACCTGATGGTTGTTGGTGGACACGGAGACCTGATGGTTGTTGGTGGACACGGGGACCTGATAGTTGTTGATGGACACTACAGTAGGTGGAGAGAGAGAGCTGATGGAGATGGTTGTGGTGCAGGCTGGTGGTGCTGCGAGGGTTCGCGCTGCTGGGGTACGAGTGGCTGTACGAGCACCGCCTCCTGCACCTGGACTGGTCGTCACCGGTGACCTGGGTGGTGGCCGCTCTGGGCGTCGACCTGGGCTACTACTGGTTCCACCGAGCCACTCACGGTCAGTGTCCTGAGTGTCTCCTCAGCACCATGTTGTCGTACACTCTATCTCTCGCTGCCAGTCACGTAAGGATATAATATTGACTAACAAAATTTTGTTTATATGTTACGTTAAATTAATAACTCGCTTTGTGCAATGTAGCTGTTGCAATATTTTGTTATGCCAACAGTCTTCGTTATCCGCTTGAACTAATTTGTGATCTGTATGTGAAACGATTAACAAATCATGTTCTAAGGGAAAACATGGTGATGAATAACCTAGCCAGCTCTGTCACCTGACCCACGCTTTAGGTCTCAGCATAACAAGCTGGTCATGCCTAAGTGTGACTGATACTAAGTGAACCGTTACAGAGATCAACTTGGTGTGGGCCAGCCACCAGGTCCATCACTCCTCCGAGGAGTACAACCTCTCCACCGCTCTCCGCCAGTCCATGTTCCAGAAATATTTTTCCTTTGGCTTCTACCAGCCTCTGGCCCTGCTTGGGGTACCCCTGGCGGCGGTCCTGGTGCACCTGCAGTTCAACTTACTGTTCCAGTTTTGGATCCACACAGAGGTGGTGAGGAAGTGCGGGCCGCTGGAGTGGGTACTGAACACGCCGTCTCATCACCGCGTCCATCATGGTCAGTAGAGACCTCCGCCACGTTACCTTCTCGTATTAGGAACCAACTCCTGCAATAGTAATCCTAAACAACAAATGAAGAAAACCATTAATATTACTTCAAATATAATCACGTCATTCTCTCATCCTGATCTACTGTGCCCAGACTTAGGTCACTACTACAGTTACTATACAGCAGCGTTAACAAATCGTGATGTTAAACCCCTGTATATACAAAGGTGTTTTCATATCTAGTGAGCAACCATGCTGGTATGCTGGTTAATACTCAAGAATACAATGTTCGGCTTCGAACTATATTTCACAGAGAAAGCAATCAAAGCTCTTGTTAGAAAACCATGACTAATTCCGCAGAAAATACTTGCTAGGTGTTAACTTCTCTGCGAAACATTCCCTACGGCACAGTGTTATTTACTTTTTTATATATTACAAATAAAATAGTGAAGAATATGTCCATATGTTCATAGTTAGTACTTTGTATATCAATAAAAATCAATTGCAGAATAGCTTTCCATAAAAGTTTAGCATTAAAAGCACAAATGAATGAGTATATTAGGCTTTCATCAAATAATGGAATAGTACAGCAGTGCTGGAGGACAAAACGTCATTAGCTTTTCAGAATGATAACTTTATAAATGATTGAGTGGTATCTTTGTAGACTAAATTCTTGTTAATTACATTAGAATAATAGTTTAAGCATTCCTTAAAAGGTGAGAGTAGTGATGTGAAGAACACTTTGAGTGGTTCTCGCCCTCAGGGGTCAACAAGTGGTGTCTGGACAAGAACTATGCTGGCGTCCTCATCATCTGGGACCGTATGTTTGGCACCTTCCAGGCTGAGCGCCACGACCAGAAGATCGCTTATGGCCTGGTCGACCACCGCAGTCTCTTAACGTCATATGGCTCCAGGTAATTAACCCACCTGGTTACTTAGTGTAAGTCCCAGCANTCACTCTCTCAAATACTTTATTATGTGCGATGTTAGTGCCATACAAGACATGATGGACTATGTCACCCAAAGTGTCAGGAGGCGGTAAACAGGTTTATCCGGCCAAACAGGAAAAAACGAGAAGCAAAAGAAGAATCCATGGTTTAATAGGGAATGTGTGAAAGCAAAGGAGCTGAACAAAAGGGCATGGAGGAACTTTTGTAATAACAGAACACCAGAAAGTAGAGAGATACCAGAGAACCAGGAAACGAGTATGTTAGTGTGAGAAGAGCAGCTGAGAAAAGGTATGAAAATGATATAGCTAATAAAGACAAGACCGAACCAAAGCTTCTACACAGTCACATCAGGAGGAAACAACAGTGAAGGAACAGGTGATGAAACTTAGAACGGGTGAGGACAGGTACACAGAATGACAAAGAGGTGTGTGAAGAACTCAACAAAGGTTCCAGGAGGTCTTCACAAAGAACAAGGAGAGGTCACGGCGCAGGAGAGGTGGCAGCAAACCAGGCGACCTTGGAAGGGTTCGAAATTACGAGAGATAAGGTCAAGAGGCACCTATTGGAGCTGGACGTGAGAAAGGCTGTTGGGCCGGACGAAATCTCACCATGAGTATTGAAGAGTGTGCAGGAGCACTTTGTTTGCCACTCTCCATAGTGTATATTAGGTCACTGGAAACGGGAGACCTACCAGAAATATGGAAGACGGCTAATGTAGTGCCAATATACAAAAAGGGTGACAGACATGAGGCACTGAACTACAGGCCAGTGTCCTTAACTTGTATACCATGCAAGGTGATGGAGAAGATCGTGAGAAAAAACCTAGTAACACATCTGGACAAAAGGGACTTTATGACAAATCATCAACATGGGTTTAGGGAGGGTAAATCTTGCATTACAGGCTTAATAGAATTCTACGATCAGGTGACAAAGATTAAGCAAGAAAGAGAAGGATGGGCGGACTGCATTTGTTTGGACTGTCAGAAAGCCTATAACACAGTACCCCATAAAAGGCTGATGCATAAGCTGGAGAAACAGGCAGGAGTAGCTGGTAGGGCGCTCCAGTGGATAAGGGAGTACCTAAACAATAGGAAGCAGAGAGTTACAGTGAGGGGCGAGACCTCAGATTGACGTGAAGTCACCAGTGGAGTCCCACAGGGCTCTGTACTCGAACCTATCCTGTTTCTGATAGACGTAAATGATCTCCCAGATGGTATAGACTCATTCCTCTCAATGTTTGCTGACGACGCCAAAATTATGAGAAGGATTAAGACAGAGGAGGACAGCTTGAGCCTTCAAGAAGACATGGACAAGCTGCAGGAATGGTCGAACAAATGGCTGTTAGAGTTTAACCCAAGCAAATATAATGAAATGAAGATAGGTGTAGGGAGCAGGAGACCAGATACAAGGTATCACTTGGGAGATGAAATACTTCAAGAGACAGAGAGAGAGAAAGACCTGGGGATTGATATCACGCCAGACCTGTCCCCAGAAGCTCATATCAAGAGGATAACATCAGCGGCATACGCCAGGTTGTCTAACATGTGAACGGCCTTTAGAAACAAGTGTAAGGAATTTTTCAGAACATTATATACCACATATGTCAGGCCAATCCTGGAGTATGCAGCTCGGAGCATGGAGGCCATATGTAGTCGAGCATAAGACTAAACTGGAAAAGGTTCAAAGATTTGCCACCAGACTAGTACCCGAGCTGAGAGGTATGAGCTATGAGGAGAGACTACGGGAATTAAACCTCACGTCACTGGGAGACAAAAGAGTTAGAGGGGACATGATCACCACATACAAGATTCTCAGAGGAATTAATATGGTAGATAAAGACAGACCATTTATCACAAGGGGCACACGCACTATGGGACACAGGTGGAAATTGAGTGCCCAAATGTGCCATAGAGACGTTAGAAAGAATTTTTTAGTGTCAGAGTAGTAGACAAATGGAATGCATTAGGAAGTGATGAGGTGAAGGCTCACTCCATACACAGCTTTAAGTGTAGATATGATAGAGCCCAGTAGGCTCAGCAACCTGTACATTAGTTGATTGACCATTGTGAGGCGGGACCAAAGATCCAGAGCTCAACCCCTGCAAGCACAATTAGTTAAGTACACACACACACACCACACACACACACACACACACACACACACACACACACACACACACACACACACACACACACACAACACACACACACACACACACACGCGCGCAGCAGGGAAGACCCCCTTAATTATAGACCTGTATCATTGACAAGTGTAATAGTCAAAATATGGAAAAAATAATTAAAACTAAGTAGGTAGAACACCTGGAGAGAAATGATATAATATAGACAGACAGTATGGTTTTCGATCTGGAAGATCCAGTGTATCGAATTTACTGTTTCTATGATCGAGCAAGAGAGATATTACAGAAAAGAGATGGTTGGGTTGACTGCATCTATCTGGACCTAAAAAAGGCTTTCGACAGAGTTCCACATAAGAGGTTGTTCTGGAAACTGGAAAATATTGGAGGGGTGACAGGTAAGCTTCTAACAGGGATGAAACATTTTCTGACTGATAGCAAAATGAGGGCAGTGATCAGAGGCAATGTATCGGACCGGAGAAATGTCACAAGTGGAGTACCACAGCGTTCAGTTCTTGCACCAGTGATGTTTATTGTCTACATAAATTATGTACCAGTTGGTATACAGAATTATATGAACATGTTTGTTGATGATGCTAAGATAATAGGAAGGATAAGAAACTTAGATGATTGTCATGCCCTTCAAGATGACCTGGACAAAATAGGTATATGGAACACCACTTGGCAAATGGAATTTAATGTTAACAAATGCCATGTTATGGAATGTGGAATAGGAGAACATAGCCCCCACACAACCTATATATTATGTGAGAAATCTTTAAAGAATTCTGATAAAGAAAGAGATCTAGGGGTGGTTCTAGATAGAAAACTATCACCTGACGTCCACATAAAAAATATTGTGCGAGGAGCCTATGCCACGCTTTCTAACTTCAGAATTGCTTTTAAATACATGGATGGCGATATACTAAAGAAATTGTTCACGAATTTTGTTAGGCCAAAGCTAGAATATGCAGCGGTTGTGTGGTGCCCATATCTTAAGAAGCACATCAACAAACTGGAAAATGTGCAAGGACATGCTACTAAGTGGCTCCCAGAACTGAAGGGCAAGAGCTACGAGGAGAGGTTAGAGGCATTAAATATGCCAAAACTAGAAGACAGAAGAAAAAGAGGTGATATGATCACTACATACAAATTAGTAACAGGAATTGATAAAATCGATAGGGAAGATTTCCTGAGACCTGGAACTTTAAGAACAAGAGGTCATAGATTTAAGCTAGCTAAACACAGATGCCGAAGAAATATAAGAAAATTCACTTTCGCAAACAGAGTGGTAGACGGTTGGAACAAGTTAGGTGAGAAGGTGGTGGAGGCCAAGACCGTCAGTAGTTTCAAAGCGTTATATGACAAAGAGTGCTGGGAAGACGGGACACCACGAGCGTAGCTCTCATCCTGTAACTACACTTAGGTAATTACACACACACATACATACACACACACACATACATACACACACAAATACATACACACAACACACATTGGATTGGAGAACTGAAAATGGAAACAAACATGGCAGAGAGCAGACGTAACACAGAGGGAGGAGGAGGACAAGATGTCTCACTTGAGGATGCACTCATTCTAATGTTGAGAGAAATCAGGGTGGAACTACAGGTAATGAGGGAAAAGGTAGCCAATCTGCAGGATGAACTGATTGTGGCAAGAGAGGAGATTAAAAGCCTGAAAGAGAATCCCCAATATCAGACACGATCCAGCCGTCAGGAAGATGGTAATGTATCTATAGAAGGGACTTCTACATTACAACCCTCATTTGCAGACATGCTTAGAAGGTCCCCGAAGTTGTCTCTGCAGTACAGTAAATTGCCATAAAAGTTGCTACATCTCAGGAAGCAGCAAGATGCACTAGCCGACTGATAGAGAGGAAAAGAGCAGTAGTCGTAGTAGGTATTAAGAAGCAAATAGGGGCCACTCCAAGAGTGAGGAGAGATATGGACAAAGCCACAGTCAAAGAGATCCTTGAAGGAGTACAGATGGAGGGAAAGAACTCAATATTGAAAAGGTTTTCAGGCTTGACCGGTACAATAAGGACCAAGATCGATTGATAAAAAGTGGTTTGCAAAATCGAGAACACAAAAGAGGAAATTTTAGCAAAGAAGAGCACCTACTCAATGTGCTGAGTTCTAAAAGGTATTCCAGCAGAGGGATATGACCAGGAGGAGAGATAAAGAGCACAGCAGCAGCAAGGAAGAGCGCAAGGAAAAGAAAGGAATCAGGGAACCACAACCCAAAATCCTAGGATCCCATAAGGAGTGGGGAACCCTCCACAGCAATTCAACAGCCCCAGTGGGAGGAGGATCACACCCATCTCCCAACCAATACAAGCCCTACCTGCCCCAGCCCCTACACTCCTCCTTCACCTTATGCCCTCCCTTCTCCTCCACCCCTCTATCCCTCCCTCCTCCCCACCCCCCTAAGCCCTCCCTCCTCCCCACCCCCCTACTCCCAAGCCCCTTTCCTCCCCCTCTCCTCTAAGCCCTTCCTTCTCTCCCACCCCCCCAAGCCCCGCCTTTCTCCCCCACTCCCGAAGCCCTCCTTTCTCCCCCTCCCCCAAGCCCTCCTCCCCTTCTCCCCAAACCCCTCTCTTCTCCCCCACCCCTCCAAGCCTCCACCCTCCCCCAAGCCCTCACTTCGCCCCTACCCTCTACAAACCTGATCCTCACAGCTCCCCCACAACCCAGGTCCCCTCACACCCAGGGCCACCCCCTCCCCATCCAGACCCTCTATGTTACCTACTCCAGTGGAAGCAACAGAAACTGTGGATGGACAGAAAAGAGTCAGCTCAAGGTGATGTACACGAACATAGATGGGATTACAAGCAAGACGAGTGAATTTAGGGAAAGAGCACAAGAAGTAAACCCAGATGTAATTGGAATCACAGAAGCAAATTCTCAGGAATCATAACAAATGCTGTGTTCCCCAAGGATTACACTGTAATAAGGAAAGAGAGGGAGGATAGGGAAGGAGGCGGAGTGGCCCTAGTCATGAGAAAGAAATGAAGTTTCAAGGAGATAGTTATCCCAGGCTGTGAAGGGTTTAGAGACTACATAACAGGCACCATGACGATGGGAGGACCTAGAGTAGTAGTAGCGGTGATATATAATCCTCCACCAAATGACAAAAGACCCAGGCAAGAGTATGACAGAAACAACATGACAGTTAATAACATTAATTGAGAGGGAAGCCTCTGCTGCCTGCAGGAATCGATCCCATCTGCTCATCATGGGGGACTTCAATCACAGAAGGATAGACTGGGAGAACAAGGAACCACATGGAGGAGAGGATACATGGATAGTCAAACTAGTGGAGATGGCGACAAGAAACTTTCTAAGCCAACATGTCAGGAAAGCCACTAGGATGAGGGGAAACGATGAACCAGCGAGACTCGACCTAGTCTTCACTCTGAATGACTCCGACATAAGGAAAATTGACTTCGAGGCCCCAGTAGGAATGAGCGACCACAGTGTACTGACGTTTGAGTATCTGGTCGAAGAAGGGCTAAAGTACTCGAGAAAGGGAACTGAAAGCAAAAGGCTACAATTCCGTAAAGGAAATTGCGAGGAGATAAGAAAATTCCTAACGGATGTAACATGAGAATCAGAACTAAGGAGAAAGACTGCTCAAGACATGATGGAATACATCACGCAGAAGTGCAGGGAGGCAGCAGAAAAGTTTATCCCGGTCCAAAAGGTAAAAACTGAAATGCAGATGAGAAACCCGGTTTAATCAGAGATATAAGCTTGCTAAGCAACAAAAGTAAAAGAGCATGGAGAAACTATAGAAATAACAGGACATTTGAGAGCAAAGAAGGTTACCAGAGAGCCAGGAATGAATGCGTCAGAGTGAGAAGAGAGGCAGAAGGGCAATATGAAAACGACATAGCAAGCAAGGCTAAGACCCAGCCTAAATTGCTGCACAGCCACATTAGGATAAAGACAACTGTGAAGGAACAGGTCATAAAACTGAGGATAAGGGCAGACAGATTCACTACAAATGACAAAGAAGTGTGCAAGGAACTCAATATGAAATTCCAGGAATTCTTCACATTAGAGCAAGAAGAAGTTCCAGAGATAAGAGATGGAATAATTAACCAGGCAGCGTTAGAGGAATTTGAGATTACCAGTGGAGATGTAAGGAAGCTTTTGATAGAGATGGATGTGACAAAGGCTATAGACCCGGATGGAATATCACCATGGATTCTAAAGGAAGGAGCAGAAGCACTGTGCCTGCCACTCTCCATGGTGTATAACAAGTCACTGGTAACAGGTGAACTGCCAGAAATTTGAAAGGCGGCAAACGTAGTCCCAATATACAAGAAGGAGGATAGACAGGAGGCACTGAACTACAGGTCAGTGTCCCTTACTTGCATACAATGCAAACTAATGGAGAAAATTGTGCGAAAAAAGCTAGTCGAACATCTGGAGAGAAGGAACTTTGTGTCACAACACCAACGTGGTTTCAGGGATGACAAGTCATGCCTCACAGGATTAATTGAATTCTACAGTCAGGCAAGAAAGAGAGGGGTGGGCAGGCTGCATATTTTTGGATTGCCAGAAAGCGTTTGACACAGTGCCACACCAGAGACTAATTCGAAAGCTGGAGGTGCAGGCAGGAGTGAAAGGGAAGGTTCTCCTTTGGATAAGGGAGTACCTAAGTAACAGAAGGCAGCGAGTCACTGTGCGGGGTGAGGTATCAGATTGACGAGACTCGCCATTGGAGTCCCTCAGGGTTCAGTCCTTGGACCATACTGTTTCTTATATACGTAAATGATCTTCCAGATGGTATAGAATCATTCCTCTCATTGTTTGCTGATGATGCAAAAATTATAAGGAGGATTAAGATGGAAGAAGACAGTATGAGACTACAAGATGACCTATACAGACTGCATGAATGGTCCAACTAATAGCTACTAAAGTTCAACCCGAGTAAATGTAAGGTGATGAAAGTAGATAATGGAAACAGGAGGCCAGACACAGGATACACAATGGGAGATGAAGTTCTTCATGATACGGACAGAGAAGGATCTAGGAGTTGATATCACACCAAACCTGTCTCCTGAAGCCCACATCAAAAGAATAACATCTGCGGCGGATGCGAGGCTGGCTAACATCAGAAGTGCCTTCAGGAACCTGTGTAAGGAATCATTCAGAACCACATCTGCAGGACCAATCCTTGAGTATGCGGCCCCAGCATGGAGCCCGTACCTTGTCAAGCACAAGGCGAAGCTTGAAAAAGTTCAGAGATATGCCACTAGGCTAGTCCCAGAACTAAGAGGCATGAATTACGAAGAAAGGCTGCGAGAAGTGCACCTCACGACACTAGAAAACAGAAGAGTAAGTGGAGACATGATCACTACCTACAAAATTCTCAGAGAAATTGACAGGGTAGATAAAGATAAACTGTTTAACACGGGTAGTACGCGAACAAGAGGACACAGGTGAAAACCCAGTACCCAAATGAGCCACAGGGACGTTAGAAAGAACGTTTTCAGTGTCAGAGTAGTTAACAGATGGAATGCATCAGGCAGTGATGTGGTGGAGGCAGAATTCATACACAGTTTCAAATGTAGATAAGATAGAGCCCAGTTGGCTCAGAAATCTGTACACCAGTGGATTGACAGTTGAGAAGCGGGACAAAAATGCCAGAGCTCAGCCCCCGCAAGCACAATTAGGTAAGTACAATTAGGCGAGTACATACATATACTCACACATGCATACATATACTCACACATACATACATATACTCACACATTCATACATATACACACACATTCATACATATACACACACTCGGGAATCTGTACACCGGTTGATTGACAGTTGAGAGGCGGGACCAAAGAGCCAAAGCTCAATCCCCGCAAGCACAAATAGGTGAGTACAAATAGGTGAGTACACACATCTTTACACTCCTCTTGTACCTGTCTGGGCAGTCACTATTGGCATTGAGGCACATTCCTATGTTTCTTTCCTTAGTGTAGACTGCAATGTGGAAAAGCCTCCGCTCCTTTCCGTAACTGTTAAATCTAGAAAGGGCAGCTTCCCATCATTCTCCATCTCGTAAGTGAAACTCAACACAGAATTACGCTCAAATGCCTCCTTCAGCTCCTGCAGACGTCTGGGATCAGGTACCTACTTAAAAATGTCGTCAACATACCTGCAGTATATGACGAGTGTCAAGTCCATGTCAACTAAGAACATCTGCTTTGGAAAAAATGCTGAAAGAATTGATAAGAATAATGATGAAACATCTGATTAAATTAACAAGGAGACAAGTTAAGTAAATGAAGAGGGAACTATTGATGAGACTAGCAAACTATTGACTATTGATGTCAACTAACAAACTAACACTAAACATAGAAAAGACCTACTACATCTTATTTGGAAGCAAATCATCGAATGCAATTCAGATACAGAAAGACAACATAAACATCAGTAATAAAAATGATGGAAAGTTTCTTGGCCTATTCCTAGACAAGAGACTCAACTTCAGCACCCACATTCAACACATAACTAAGAAGTCTCTAAAACAGTTGGTATACTCTCCAAAATAAGATAATATGTTCCTAACTCTGCTCTCCCCTCACTATATTATGCAGTAATTGACTAATAATTTATGTACTGATAAAACAGTTGGTATACTCTCCAAAATAAGATATTTATGTTGTTAACTGTGCTCTCCTCTCACTATATTATGCACTAATCTATCCCTATCTTAATTATGATATCTGTGCATGGGGTTCAACCACTGCAAACCACCTCATGCCTATCATCACCCAGCAAAAATCTGCTATCAGAATAATAACAAACTCTGCTGTCAGACAACACTCAGCTCCCTTGTTTAAATCCCTTAACTTCCTAAATATTAACTCCCTCCATACATTCTCTTGTGTCAACTACATTTACAAAACCCTGTTCTTAAATGCAAACCATACTCTGAAACTCTCCCTGGACAGATGTAATAGGACCCCTTATCACCACACCAGAAATAAATATCTCTTTGATATCCCCAGGATCAAACTTAATCTGTGTAAACACTCTATGCAAATAAAGGGACCTAGTCTATGGAACTCACTCCCTAGTGAATTGAAAAGCTGTCAAACTTTTCTCTCTTTCAAAAACAAAAACAAAAAGTACCTAATTTCATCTTCGTAGTTTCCTTCACTGTGCTTTAAATTTGCTCTGTATCTAGAGTTACCCAATCTCCCAGTCTTTATGTACTTAATCCAAACAACTTTATCATTGTGTTCATTGTTGTCTTCTTTTATGTGCTAGTCATATGCTGTATTGTGCCTACTAATTTTTTTTAAACTACCATTCAACCTGTCATTGCAATCAATCTGAGCTACCTATGTGCTTTAATATACCTACAATTTTCTCTCATCTTTTATTTTTTTCTTGCTATGTAACATTATTTTTATAAATTTTGCTAGTATTTACACAGTTATAATTTTCTTAGATTAAACCTATATTGTTTAATGATTTGCTGATGATATTACCCTCATCTATATTGCTGATGATATTACCCTCATCTACTCGGACCCCAACCCATATACACTAAATAATGCGTAAACAATGAACTAAAAAAAGTTCACTTATGGATGTGAACCAACAAACTAACACTAAACATAGAAAAGACATACTACATCTTATTTGTAAGCAAATCAACAAATGCAATTCAGCTTCAGATAGACAATGTTAACATCAGCAACAAAAATTATTTAAAGTTCCTTGGCCTATACTTAGACAAGAGACTCAACTTCAGCACCCACATACAACAAATAATCAAGAAAGTATAAAAAACGGTTGTTATGCCTTCTAATTTCAGATATTATGGTCCATACTCTGCTCTCCTCTCACTAAACTATGTGCTAATCTATCCCTATCTTACTTATGGTATCTGTGCATGGGGCTCAACCTCTACAAACTACCATCATTACCCAGCAAAAATCTGCTACCAGGACAATAATAAACTCTGGTGTCAGACAACACTCAGCCCCCTTGTTTAAATCCATAAACATGCAAAACTTAACCTCATTCCACACATTCTCTTTGCCAATTACATTACAAAACTCGGTTCTTCAGTGCAAACCCTGTTCTGAACCTCTTCTAGGACAGATGTAATGACAATCACCACACCAGAAAAAAATATCTCTTTGATCTCCCCAGAACTCAATCTATGTAAACGCTCCATGCAAATAAGGGGACCTGGTTCATGAAACTCACACCCTAACGAATTGAAAAGTTGTCAAACTTTTGCCTTATTCAAAAAAATAAACCAAAAAGTACCTAATTTCATCACCATAGTTTCCTACCTACTGCTACCCAGTTCCCCAAAATATGTACCTATGCCATACAACTTTACCATTGTAATCATTTCTGTTATCTTATATCATGTTATAGACATAGTTTGCTACATTATAGTTTGTAGCAAATTTGCTACATATATATATCATGTTATACGCATAGATTGCTACATTATATCTTGCAATAATCCTCAAATTATGCTAAAATGTACCTGTGGATAACCCTTAAATTTACTTTATTGTACCTATTTCTTAATTCTGTTAAATTTCTTACACAATGTATTTTTTTTACTTTCTTACAATGCATTTTTATACCTTCTTACAATGTATTTTTATACTTTCTTACAATGTACCTGTAAACATTTTTTTTTAATTTTGCTTGAAATTACCTTCTTAAAATTATATATTAGATTAAGGATCTGCCCGAAACGCGATGCGTGCCGGTGGTTCTACAAGATTGTAAAAATTCAAGTTTCTGTACTCTATTAAACCCAATGTACCTTCTTGTAAATAAATAAGTAAATAAATAAGAGGTGTGCTGGTGCTGCAGGCGGTGCCGCTGTTCATCACGATGGTGGTGCTGGAGTGGACGGTAGTGTGGCTCCGGGACGGGGTCAGGTTCAGGCACAACGACCTCGTCACCTCCGTCATGCACGGCATCGTCTACGATGTCCTCGGGTGAGCTCTTCCTCCTCTCCTCTGTATCCTCCTTCGCTGATGCTTTTGGTGTTGTGTCACCATGGTACCACAGCTCAGGTGTGGTGTCATCATGGTACCACAGCTCAGGTGTGGTGTCACCATGGTACCACAGCTCAGGTGTGGTGTCACCGTGGTACCACAGCTCAGGTGTGGTGCCATCATGGTACCACAGATCAGGTGTGGTGCCACCATGGTACCACAGATCAGGTGTGGTGCCATCATGGTTCTACAGCTCAGGTGTGGTGCCACCATGGTACTACAGCTCATGTAAGGTGCCACCGTGGTACCACAGCTAAGGTGTGGTGCCACCGTGGTACTCCAGCTCAGGTGTGGTGCCACCGTGGTACCACAGCTAAGGTGTGGTGCCACCGTGATACTAGAGCTCTGGTGTGGTGCCATCATGGTACCACAGCTCAGATGTGGTGCCATCATGGTACTACAGCTCAGGTGTGGTGCCACCGTTGTACTAGAGCTCTGGTGTGGTGCCATCATGGTACCACAGCTCAGATGTTGTGCCATCATGGTACTAGAGCTCAGGTGTGGTGCCACCATGGCACCACATCTCAGGTGTGGTGCCACCATGGTACTAGAGCTCTGGTGTGGTGCCATCATGGTACTACAGCTCATTTGTGGTGCCACCGTGGTACTACAACTTAGGTGTGGTGCCACCGTGATACTACAACTCAGGTGTGGTGCCACCGTGGTACTACAACTCAGGTGTGGTGCCACCGTGGTACTACAACTCAGGTGTGGTGCCACCGTGGTACTACAACTCAGGTGTGGTGCCACCGTGATACTACAACTCAGGTGTGGTGCCATCATGGTACTACAACTCAGGTGTGGTGCCACCGTGGTACTACAACTCAGGTGTGGTGCCACCATGGTTCCAAAGCTCAGATGTAATATCATCACGGTAGTACAGCTCAGGTGTGGTGCCATGGCAACACAGATCAGGTTTGGTGCCACAGTGGTACTACAGCTCTGGTGTGGTGCCATGTCATGGACCACACAGCATTGGCATTGGTATGAACCACACAGCATTGGCATGGGCCAATGCCAATGGTATGTGGTATGTGTGTGGTATGTGTGTGGTATGGACCACACACGGATGGACAATGGTATGTGTGTGGTATGGACCACACAGCATTGGCATTGGCATTGGTATGGACCACACAGCATTGGCATTGGAGCAAAGCATTGGCAAAGAATTATAGACCAGTTGCACTAACATCGCACATAATAAAAGTATTTGAGAGAGTGATTAGGAGTCAGGTCACCAATTTCATGGAGACCAATAACCTTCACAACCCAGGCCAACATGGATTTCGAGCGGGAAGATCGTGCCTCTCACAGCTACTTGAGCACTACGATAAAGTCACTGAGGCATTAGAAGAAAAACAGAATGCTGATGTGATATACACGGACTTCGCAAAGGCTTTCGATAAATGTGACCATGGCGTGATAGCACACAAAATGAAGTCAATGGAATAACCGGTAAAGTAGGACGCTGGATACTCAGTTTTCTGTCAAACAGGACTCAGCGAGTAACGGTCAACCATATAAAATCTAGTCCAAGTGCAGTTAAAAGCTCTGTACCTCAGGGTACAGTCCTTGCGCCGCTGCTTTTCCTTATTCTCATATCAGATATAGACAAAAATAAAAGTCACAGCTTCGTATCATCCTTTGCAGATGACACAAAAATCAGTATGAAAATTACCTCGGCTGAAGACATTGAAAAACTTCAAGCTGATATCGATAAAGTTTTCGACTGGGCATCAGAAAATAATATGATGTTTAACAGTGATAAATTCCAGGTACTCAGGTACGGTAAAAATGAGGACCTTAAACATAATACAGGGTACAAAACACAATCAAATGTGCCCATAGTAGGAAAACAGCATGTAAAGGATTTGGGAATAATGATGTCTGACGACCTAACGTTTAGGGAGCATAACCAAGCAAATATTGCGACAGCCAGAAAAATGATAGGATGGATTACGAGAACTTTCAAATCCAGGGATCCCATCACAATGGTTGTACTCTTCAAGTCACTTGTGCTGTCCCGTCTTGAGTACTGTTCAGTACTCACTTCCCCCTTCAGAGCAGGAGAGATTGCCGAAATAGAGGGAATACAGAGAACATATACAGCACGTATAGACGCGATAAAGCACCTAAATTATTGGGATCGTCTCAAAGCTCTCCAAATGTACTCACTAGAAAGAAGACGAGAGAGATATCAAATAATATACACCTGGAAGATACTGGAGGGCCAGGTCCCAAATCTACACAGTAAAATAACAACGTACTGGAGTGAACGATATGGAAGAAAATGCAGAATAGAACCAGTGAAGAGCAGGGGTGCCATAGGCACAATCAGAGAACACTGTATAAACATCAGAGGTCCGCGGTTGTTCAACGTCCTCCCAGCGAGCATAAGAAATATTGC
>WNGS01076284.1:45816-64058 GCA_020271785.1 Procambarus virginalis | reverse complement strand
GGTGGTAGGAGAAGAAAATATCAATGTGTTCAGTGAGGATCCAAGGTCTTCTCTGAGTACTCTTTATTTTCTTCTCCGAGGCTATGGGTCCCTGCACTTGCACCAGAGGTGGTAGCCCTTCTAGGTTTATATATATATATATATATATATATATATATATATATATATATATATATATATATATATATATATATATATATATATATATATATATATATATATATATATATATATATATATATATATATATATATATATATATATATATACATATAATTCATGATATTATTTGCGGTCCATGTCAGTAAGAATGTGTATACTGTGTCCCACATTGTACCCATTTCTTGCGATGGAGGGGATGTTATGACCACACATACACCAGAATGATCATACTGTGGAGGTGGTCGCCTAGGGGTTATGGCTGACCAACCACGTGGTAATCAACATACATGGAAATGTGGAGAAAACGGGGTAACAGCGGCTCATCTTGAGCTGAAGTCTTCTCCCAGGGTTGCTGAAGCAATACGACTGCTTCTAGGGGCGAGGATGGGCGAGGTCCAATGATAGCTGGCCAATATGGGATACTGGATAACCACAGTCCAGGGGCGTTACTAACAGGTCCGTTCTCGGTCAAGTGCGGTTCTCGTCTGGCCTCCAGGCATGCGTGCAGGTGATGCGCAGACGCACGATGTCGGACTGCTGCCCACCAATCAGGAGCACCTAGCATGAGATATTCCCTCTGGCGGGCACTTTGAATGTGGTTCCCTCCACACTCCCCCCGTCCCTATAAAACAAGGGGTGTATTAGAAACTTAATTTAAACTTAGTATGCCTTTTGGAAAGAACCCTCCACCGGCTTCATATTGAGGGGTGGAATGGTATATTTAGCAACAGAAGAGAATGTTTCTGGTTTGATTAAAAGAAAACATTTAACAATTTAAAAATAGAATGTACTTCTTTGTGAAATTGTTCATGATTATTGTACTGATATGGTGTTTCGTTGATTTAATTCTTGTGATTGAACGAAGTAGTACTGTTTTGGTGCACTGAACTGATCATGATTTATTTACACTACACACTACACTGCAGCTTTTTTTTTTTCCCCCAAGATTCACTCCTAGGGGTTCACCCTAGGAATGGTCCTCACACCTAAGTGCCGCTCCTTAGTTTCTTCCTTGACAGAACAACACTTTCCACACATCTCACCTCCAGGATCCCAAGGGAAAGCAATTGGATCTATGCCTTCCAGAAACTGACTTACTGCTAGTTTTTCTTTTATTTTCTTCTGAGGACGCATTTTCGAATTGTGTTTTAAACAGCCCTGTTTTCCATAAGGAATTGGCTCCTCCCCGTGGTTCAAGGGTTCCACTAGGTATTGGGGCATGTTATTGTCCAGTTCACATAGGACGTTTGCCACCGACCGAGGTGGAATGACCGTGTGTTGAGACACTGCCACTTTAGCTATGCAAGGGTTGGAGTTTGAGTCTGGTGTATATTTCCTTCCCAATTGCATAGAAATAATTGTTCCTGTAATATCATCTGAGATTGGGGCAAGGCCAGGCTGATGCCCTGACGTTTCATAACATTCAGCCCCAAAAGCATGTTATCTTCAATTGGTGCTACATATATGTTTACTTCAAATGTTCCTCCAGCAATTAATAATGTAACTGGCCCTATCAGTGTTCCTGGAATACACATACATTTTCCCGCGGTATTGAGTGTGATCCGCCTTATTACCGGGGGTGGGGGTATCAACTGTTGATAAACCTCTTGAGAAATAATTGTGACCTGTGCCGCTGTGTCAACTATTGCTTTCACCATTACGTTCTCTACTTGAATCGGGATCCAGAACATGGAACCGGACCGTAATTGCCTAATGGTTATTTGCTCGTGTTCCTCCCTTTCCTGCTTATCAATGCCCTCGGATGTGCCGGGTGGATCTGCCTCACCCTCCCTGGGGGAATAACAATTCTCTTCTTGAGGGAATTCTTCCTCCTCACCTACTCGCTGGGAATTTAAACCAGCTCCCTCCTGTTGATAGAAGTCGTCTTCATCTTGCGACATCTTTCCGTCGCCCGTGTCCTTTTCGTCCGCCAGTGCTATCATTTCAGGTGCACCTTCTGCAAATGTTTGATCGGATGGCCAATCTTCCTGATGAATATCCAGTGCTGGTATTTGGAGGGTATAAGTTTTGAACCCTCGAGAAGGACTTGGTGTCCTTGGAGGTGGTGTAACCACGCTCTGCTGGCCTGGCAAGTCGTGGGTCGAATCTAGGCCTCTTGAGCCGACCCATCTATGTTTAAAGACTGATCCTCCTCCAGAAATGAAACATGATACTTATCGTTGGAACGCTCTTCCTGTTTACGACCCTCGTCCCAGCCACTCCTAGACTGTTGGCAATCGCGAGCAAAATGACCCTCTTCCCCACACAGGTAACAATTATTACTCCTCCTAGGTGATGGGGTGCGTTGGCCCCGAGGTGATATGATGGCGTTTGTGAGACGCCTCAAACCCTCACATACCTCGTCCAATTTGTCACGAACCCCTGAGATTCCTGAGACGACTTCGTCTAGTTTTACGTTCATGCCTGTCAACTTATCTAATTTTGTATCAATTCCCGCAAGAGATGGGGATCCTGATCCAGCAGTTGTTTGCCGGAGACCCCCCTTACCCTGGCCTGATAAACTATTAGCCGGTGACGACTCTGGAGATTTTGTGGGTGTCCTTGAGCGGAGGTGGAAAGCTAAATTACTCCTGGCTGGTTGTTCATATCGGGACGGTCTACCCACGGCATTTATCCGCACTGCTGGCCCTTGGGACCTCTGCTGCTGGGAACTAACTGAGGATGACCCTGCTGACCCGTGAATAGCAACAGAATTATGCTGAAATGTTTGAGCCCTGTCAATGGCTTTTTCCATGGACGAAATATTAGCGTTGGAAATGTATTCTGCTAAACTCTTATCTAACAAACCTTGGCCAAATCGCATGATTGTCATCTGCTCTTCCTCTCCCCGTTCCAGATGTTTGTAGGCTCGATGGGCCAAATGCTGGACTCTATCAGCCCATTCAAAGATATCTTCACCAGGCTCTTGGTGGGCCTGAGAAAATTTCATTATTGCCACGTCTAAAACCTCCCTATCTCCAAATCTCTTTACAAGTTTGTGCATCATGCGAGTATAATCAATGGATGGTTCACGGTCTAGTATTCGGTTGTAAAAATCACTAGCTTTTCCCTTAAGACACCAACCCAAGTTAGTTAGAGAAGTCGTACCACTCCAATCTTTTTCCGCTGCATATGATGTGAAACGGCGATAGAATGGAGTCCAATCAGATTTACCATCATAATCGAGTTCTCGAGGTGGTGGACGGAATGAAGTATTCCTCCGACCATGACGGTTCCACTGTCGAGAATACGTGGAGTCATCCGAATCAGAATTCTGAGAGCTAGCTGACACCGTTCGAACTGGATGACGAGTGGAATGAGACGAACCCTTAGTGGGAATATGCCCCTGGCTCTGAAAACCAGAACTATGCAAACCATGAATATTACGAGGAGGAGACTTACGTCTGGTGCGACTGCGTGTAGCTGCACCTCCCGAGACAGCGGAGGCATTCCCATCAGATGATGGCGAGCCTGAACGTCTTCTAGTGCTTGGTTCTGCCAATGTGATGGAGCCTGAGCCATGAGGTGGTGGTTCCGTGTCAAAAGATATGGCATTCAACAAAGGAGTTGTAATCTTAAGGTGAGATATATGATGGACGTTATCTGCCGTAATAGTGCGTGTGTGTCTGAATTTAATAATTCTGTTGGCCAGTGTGTACGACACTCCAGGTAATGTTATTAGATCAGTTACAGACGCCAAGTTAATGCGTATGCGGGGCATCTTGCAGTAATGAAAAGCCACAGCTCAGAACTAATCTTTTTGCAAAATGTACGTTCACAGCCAAAGTAAACCGGCAATGAATACGAATAAGACACGTCAGGGAATAGGCCTTAAATCTAGGAATGGTCAAGAATAGTATCCTGTTTCCAAGCCTGTAACCAATGGAAGCAGTTGCCGCTTAGCAATTATCCAGTATGTTTGAAGTAACTATCCACTGTACGATTGTCCAAAAAATTGGAGAAAAATAGGGTGGCCCCAATAGGATGACCTGACCCCAATGTTACTCCCTCCCCAAAATTTTCAAAAGATGGAATGCACTTGGTATGGTCTTGAACACACTAGGACTGGATAATTATAAGCGCTTACACTGAACTTGATCATGTATGAAATCTAGGATAATCTGAGGTCTAGAATCATGCACTTAAATCTAGAAGCACTTAAAACTAGAATCATGCACTTAAATCTAGAATGTAAACATACATTGCATTCTTACAAGTACATGTTAGGTAAGAACCTTCCCATTTATTTCTAGGTATTTTCACTGGTCACACGTAAGATTATCATATGTAGTAATGTTCTCCTACAAAGTGGACATTTGCAAAGATAATGTTCCAAGTTTCAATATTTCACATATGTAATCAGTATCACTCACTCAATTAATTTATATCAGTATTTTTCACATTAATGTCTCAAGTAAATTTATCTAATGTTACTGAGAAGTAAGTTTATTCACTAATATCTATATTCAGCAATGAGTATACAGTTCAAAGTTCATGCACCTGTTAAAGAACAACACAATCATTTCAGAGGAATGGATAAGTTCAGGGAAGATGTATGGCTTTCTTTTCTCAGGTTTTCAATACACCAGCACAAATTTTCTTGACACATATGTCTCTGTGGAGTCATACATATAAGGAAAATTCGTGAAGGCAAAGTAGGAGACAGTCCAGTAAGATGCCACAAACACCTACGTATAGATGACGCCTCTGAGTCCTCCACGACCGTGAGTAAACAATAACACTGAGCCCGGATACGTTCGTGAACGAAGGCTGAATCCGTGAGGTAGCAACTTCCTCCTCACTCCTATTATAAGCACAAAAATACTGAACACCTTGAATTCTGATGTAGAATATCTAGAAAAATAGTAAATGCAAAGAAAATTGATGGTTCAACCTTAATGGGAAGTGGAAACGCCAACTGGTAAAACGGACGCCAACTGGTAGAGCAGACGCCAACAGGTGGGGCGGACTGGCAGCATGTAGGAACAAGTATGGCGGCGGCGCGACGTGGTGATGGTGTCGTCTTGAGAACAATGAATATATACGAAAATCCACAAAAAATAGAGAAAATTGTCAAAAATGGGGAAAATTGATGCAGCAAAGAGGGCAAAAAATCTGGGAAATGAATTTAACGTCGAGAATCTTGCTGGATGCATGGGGTAGTAGAACACTCTTGAAGCAGGAACAGAGGCACGACGAAGTATAGAAAATCACAGGGAACTGCAAGAAATGGGGGAATAAAGCACAAATACTGGAATCAGGAACCACAAAATCAGAGACAACGCAGCTGGAAATCACAAATCAAGTCCTAGCAAACTAGAGAACATCTATGGTGCAACCGACGACAGTAAATTTCACTGCAATGTTGAACACGGTCTCAATCACTTGCAGCAGGATAATGATGTGTACAGCGTGGCGAGGTCCTCTTGATCACCGTGTAGACCGATTACTCACTGCGCCAGTGTGGAGGTGGTCGCCTTGGGGTTATGGCTGACCAACCACGTGGTAATCAACATACATGGAAATGTGGAGAAAACGGGGTAACAGCGGCTCACCTTGAGCTGAAGTCTTCTCCCAGGGTTGCTGAAGCAATACGACGGCTTCTAAGGGCGAGGTCCGATGATAGCTGGCCAATATGGGGTACTGGATAACCACAGTCCAGGGGCGTTACTAACAGGTCCGTTCTCAGTCAGGTGCGGTTCTCGTCTGGCCTCCAGGCATGCGTGCAGGTGATGCGCAGACGCACGATGTCGGACTGCCGCCCACCAATCAGGAGCACCTAGCATGAGATATTCCCTCTGGCGGGCACTTTGAATGTGGTTCCCTCCACAATACTGTGGCTGGAGTATGATGCGTTCAAAACTGTATAATGATATCCTGGCTGATAAGCCTAGTATCACAAATATTATTATATCTATATAATCTTCTTAGGACAATACACTAGTAGAAATTATGTATTGCCATTGTATGCCTAATATACCTATACATATTATGTTTCATTACCAAATGTATATGCCATGTATTTGTGGATATATGCGAAGTAGAGTAAATAGCAGAAGCCTAATGTCCTGTAGCTTGGAAAACACCATTATGTGGCTATAGAATGGAATGCTACGGATTGCTGTATAGGACATGCTATGTGTATTATGATGTAGAATGTATGCATTTATATACTTAATGTATGACGAGAATGTATACTGTGTTATATCAAATTCATTATGGTTCATTGCACTGTCCTCTTATTATGTCAGTAAGTTATATTCTCGTACTGTAAGATACCACAGAGGCAAGATTTTGGTATTTATGTTGGTATAGAATGCTTTACTTGTATTTATGTATACTTATGTTTAATGGCTGACCGGTAATGTCTTAAAAGTCTCTCAAACCCCCCTTCCCCCTCTCACCCCTTCGACGTACTGTCTCCAGCCAGTCCATGTCTTGCAGGTATGAATTTCTTGTTGACTATTTTTTTATATATCATGATCTATTCTCTTATGATTTGATTTATTTACATGTATTCTTATGTAAAGTTGTATATAATAACCCTTTATTATCTAGGAAATGAATTAGAAGTTATTGATTGGGAAATGTCTGGATATGAGCTGGTGATATGTGAATGAGGAGAGTCGGCTGACTTGCAGATGTGGAAACAGTGTCCCTCCCGGCCTGCTTGGCCCTTTGACGCTCACTACTCTGGGCTTCCCAGACAAGTGGATGTGTGTCGCCCAGCTCTGGTTTTAGAGGCCTTTTTTATTTTTGTGTTTATTGACTACTAGGATATTTAAAATTATGCAGTAGTAGTTGCCATGGATCAGTTCTACCGATGTACATCATTTATGCCAGGTGGTAGGTGCTTTTATATGTATATCTTGAGGTGGGTACCTGAGGATCTTAAGTGATGCCATTATGCTGTGTTAGGATATTGATTCCTCAACCTCACTGATTAAGATTAATGAGTGTGACACCACCATCCTGTAATTATATTTGCAACACACTAGGGGCTTATGTACCACTATTCCAGGATAAAGCCTGGTGTCAGCTAGTCCCGAGGGTGTGCAATTTAAGGCCCGTTGATGTTCTTGCAAAGCTTTAAGATGTTGGATAATGTGATAGAATGCGAGTTGCAGAGATTGTAGTTTTCTTATTGTTTTACGGTGACCTATGTTATATGCTCCAGTAAACTGGATTATTTTTGCTAGCCTTTTTATATCCCCTAGACCTTTATTGATTATTGGCCAGGCTATGTATTCCAGTGTTGCCGTTGAGTATGAGGTTATAACAGTGTCCATCTAGAAGTGACATCCGATATGAGTGCAGAAGCATTCCTACAAGCCTTGCCCAGGTTTGCAGCACGTAGATCCTGCCAAGATGATGATTTCGGATATTGGGTCCAACTTTGTGGCAGGGGAGGCATGCCTAAGAGAGATATGGAACAACCCAGAGGTACGTGCAGTCTTGATACAAAGACAGTGCCACTTGAAGTTTATACCTCCCAAAGCACCGTGGCACGGTGGGTTTCATGAACACAGGGTAGGCACTGTTAAGCATTGTTTGCGAACAGCCTAATACTGCAACAAAATTTGCCTTCCAGAAGTCCAAACCGTTGTCACAGAAATAGAGGCTCGAGTCAACAACCTACCCCAAACCTACCTCTCTGATGATTTCCCACAACGAGAATCACTGAGTTCATCCCATCTGATAAATGGGGGGTCTTCGTAGTGCTCTAGTGTCCACTAGAAGACGAGGAACCCAAAGAACCCCCTCATAAGTCAGAGGGAACGTCTTAGTTCAGAGTTATAAACATCTTTCCAGAGTGATAGGTAACTGGAACAGCGTGTAGACTCCTGATATGTATGAGTATCTAACAGCTCTGAGAGAGTACCATTATGGAGCAGAAAGTCCATACAACATAGTCAATATAAAACCTTGTCCTGGTAGACAGCGACGGGTCAAGATCAGAATGGTCTATAGGCAAAATTGTCTCTGTACACTCGGTTCACCAAGGAATTTTAAGAACTATAAAGGTTCAGCGCCGAGGCACAACCACACTAAAATCTTTAGAAAAATTAGTTCCTCTGGAATTAACGGAACGTGTAGTCACTCAGATATCATACCTACCTGAAGTTCTAGAAGGAAACAACTCATTAGGAACTAGTACTCATCCGACAAGGACTGCCGCACGACAGTGCAAACTCAAACTTAGGCAATATTTTAATTCTGCATAAGTGCAGTCAATTCGTCGTTTGAGGTTGAGGTGACACTAGGAGTCTCCAGTGGTGTGTCAGTGTCTAGTAACTCAACCAGTTACAATGTAAACGACCCTAGTCACTGATTTCACTGCAGATTTTGAAGTCTCCTTGATCTCAAATGACCTGATAACTAATCCCTTTAACTATTAATTAGATGTGCCCGTGATGACAGGGTCAAACGGCTTAGTGTCTTTACGCCTGTTAAACCGATCTGGGACATCTGTCATGTGTGCACCAACATACTACTTACTAACAAAAATTAAGTTTATAAATTCGGGGGGGAGGGAGCATCAGGTATGTCAGTACTGAACAATGAACTGTGACCCATGTTTTCTCTCCCCCAGAATTATTTCAGAAATTTCCGACACCCCAAATACTAACCCCTAGCACAGTAAGATAAAAGTATTGTTAGGAAATGAAATTTACTAACACCATTAATTTCTAGTGTGGGAACGCCAAAAGTTTCTTACTATTCATGGCTGCTGTTGCGTCAGCTGCCTCACCTCACAGGGGGACGAATTCGTTATTTGAATCTAATTAAACCCAGTCTAAACTCTGCTTTATTTGCATTGTAATTTAGATTGTAATTTGATTTAATTTAACTATAACAAATTATACCTCCATCTCAAGGTGAATTCTCCACATCCATGACCAGCTGATCCTCAGTTGGAATAAAAGTCACGTCACGTATACCGCATTCCGCATATGTGCTTTAACTTGCAAACACTTCAATCCAGTGAACTGAACCTTGGAAAACTGTTCGCTGGTATTTGAAGTGTATTAATAGAGCATAAAACGACGCCAATACTGTCTGGTTAGTGAACAGGATAAGATTAAATAGTGTGACTTATTTCCCGGGATTTCACCGAGAGAGAGGGAGACGGGAGCATCACTTGCTCACCGAGTCTCAAGACAGCAACAACTTGAGCAGATTCCTGTGGAAGCGAGCGAATTAGCATCACATTATAATTGGGTCATCCTTCATCTCATGACTCCCAGACGTTGCTGCTAGTTTCACACATCAAGGGACATTGCGTTCCGTCGGTGGTTATTTCTTTAAGAGGATTTATGGCTATATTTACCTTTTAGAATTAGCAGGCCGTTATGCTGTAGGACAAACAAAACATCCAGGTGTGGGAGAGAAACGACTGGGAGCGAGCCGCCTCAGCTTGTGATTCTCACGTGTCCACGACACCGCCACGATCGGGTACTTATCAACTGGGTGCCAAGTCATGTGGGAATAATAGGAAATGACATTGCAGACGAAGCTGCAAAACTTGCATCTAAGAGAAGAAATGTAGACATTTACATACCACAGAGTCTATCACAGATTAAGAAAGTAATTAGAAACAGTGCATTGCAAAAGATGTACAATCACCACAACACAGCAATTGCAACATCAGGATCTGCGGGTTGGTACAAGAATTCAACCAACTGCGAACCCCTTAGTTTGATGAAAGGTAGCAGTAGAGCAATAGAAGTACACTTACATCACATCAGGCTTGGATACCTATGTGCATGGGAAATAGGCTTACAGGTTCCGGAAGATGAGAGGAAATGTCAACACTGTGGAGAAATGCCCGACAGACCACTGGAACATTATCTAACACAGGGCACAGTTACAAACCCATTAAGATTTCAACTAAGATTCAACAGAGCAGAAGAAGTTGTTAAACACATATGGCAAAATCTTACTGAAGCGACCATACGAGTAATAAATACTCATACTCCGCCCAAGTAAAACAGAAACAAGCAACACTTAGTGGACCAGCCAGAGGCTTAGGGCCCGCGCAGGAATATCCCTGCAAAAAAAAAAACGCCACGATGAGGCTAGAAATTTGACTGATTTTCGGGAGACCACCAGACGACGCCTGCTAAACTGCTCGGCAGCTAAGCCTTTTAAATTTAATCTATAATAATTGTAGTTAGTCTACGAACTCTACAACATATTTACCTATGAATATTTACTCATGAATATTTACTCATGAATATTTACTCATTAATATTTACTCATGAATGAATATTTACTCATGAATATTTACTCATGAATATTTACCTATGAATATATACTCATGAATATTGAGAGTATACAGTAGATTTAGCATTATTAAATCTACCCCCAAAATTTGTGGAAGTGGTAACACCCGACAGGTATAGAAATATTAATGTAGTCATTAATTAATATTAATGTAGTTAAATGCTATATAAAAGAAGTACTTGTTGGGAAATTCCCACAAACAAGAGCACTCTGTATATCAGTAGACGATAAATATTAACAAGCACTTGAGTGGTGTTTACGGTACAATTCTTACTAAAGTTGAGGGTGGTTAAGAACACCTTCGCCGATCAGCAAATATTTTACATTGATAAGAATACTTTGTTCTTTACCGTCCGTGCCCAAGACTGCTTCTAAATCATCAAATATTAGATCATTTCAGAGGAATGTTGTGGAAGATAACGACCAGCTGATGAAGAGTCAGCGACGCACAGACAGCTATTGTTATCAGTTGGTATTGTTATCTAGGCGTTGACAATCTACGACACGCTTGTGCTCGCATACTGCACTAAGGAACAGTCTTGTGGCCACACCTGGCAATGTTGGGCGTTCCCTAAGAATCAGGGAGGAGAGTGTTGCCCAAAGTCACACAGGAGAGTGTCGCCCAGAGTCAGGGAGGAGAGTGTTGCCCAGAGTCTGAGAGGAGAGTGTCGACCAGAGTCAGGGAGATGTCTGTCCTTGAGCGACTAGGAACGTTCTTTTACATAATCGACCCCAGGAGCTCGACCTTCCAGCATGTTGAGGAGATTCCTAACTACGTGAATCAGGTGGGTCAGTGTGTGTGTGCGTGTCTAAATATGTTTATATGTTGTGAGAGTCCAGGGCCCGGCCTTGTACCTATCAGGAAGGTGGAGAAAGTCTTACAACCGACCTTTCAAAAAAAAATGCTTTACATCTATATAAATAAAAGTTGAAATGTGCGTTTGTTCACAATCGCTACTCTCCGAAAGTTCTTCACCAATTGCTTTGAAATTTTCACACGATGTTCCATTCGCATCCAAGCAGGTTTTTATATACATACTATATAAATGTCACATCTGTGACGGGGAAAAAACATGTTTTTTTTCTGAAAAACTGTGTTTTTCATGTGAGGGAAATCTTCGAAACCTCTTTACCAATTGCTTTGAAATTTGGACACAAAGATGCATTCCAATAGGCGCGTCTTTTAATATATCTACTATACACATGCCTCACCTGTGACAGGAGAAACCATGATTTTTTTGAAAAACAGCGCCATCTGTTGGACGTAGGAACAACACACGCTGTAATCTCCGAAAGTTCTTCACAGATTGCTTTGAAATTTTGACACAACGTTGCATTTGAATAGGCGCATCTTTTTATATACCTACTATATAGATGCCACCCCTGTGAAATGGTGAAAATACATGCGTTTTTGAACAACAGTGCCATCTGTTGCACATAATAGCAACATGCACGCTATACTAAATATGTCACGATTTCCATTTCAATGATTCCAATTGCATTGATAAATTTTATTTTCATAGATATCGATTTATTTTATTTTTATTGAATTATTTTGTGTGACATTGTGTTGGAATTGAGCTGTGTTGTTTACTATACCGTTCATTTCGTAAGTATAAGTATAGATGTTCTCATCTGTGACAGGTAAAACTGTTTTTCTTTAAAAACAGCGCCATCTGTTGCATGTAAGAGCAACACACATGCTATACTAATATGTTACAATTCTATTTCAATGTTTCTGATTGCATTGATAAATTGAATTTTCATAGATTTTTATTTATTTTCATTTTTATTTAATTATTTTGTGTGAATTGCGTTGGAATTGAGCTGTGTTGTTTACCATACCGTTCATTTCATGTGTATAGTTAAGATTTTTTTTCATATTTTCATTTCATTTTATAACTGTTTTTCTTATATTTCAATGATGGGAACATCAGATCACTTGATGTTCCCAATTTTCTGATGGGAACATCAGACCATTTGGGAAGGCATCGGACGAGTGGGGAATGGTAGGGATGACAAGGGAGGGGGTAATAGTGGGGAAGGACGAGGGGACGGGGGGAGTTTGGGATGGTGGGGACGAGGGGATGTGGGAATGGAGGACAAGGGGAAAGGCGAGTGGGGCATGGTGGGAAGGAAGAGGGGATCGTGGAGTGAGGAATGGTGGGGAGGACGAGGGGACAGTGGAGTTGGGAATGGTTGGGAGGCCGAGGATACGAGTGAGGGGGGAATGGTGGGGAGGACTTGCAGACAGGGAAGGTTGCTGTGGCTCAACAACGCACATGCGTTCCTGAGCCACAGCAACGCGTGGCCGGGTACTGCTAGTTTTATTATATATATATATATATATATATATATATATGGAGTCTACCTTTTGCACCGCCAGGTCTAGTTCCATTCTCTCGTTTGCTGCTCTCACACGGGAGGAGATCCTCCTCACCTTACTCACGGGATGAGGACCATTCACCCCCTCACACCACATGAGGACCTCCTCACCTCCCTCACACCACATGAGGACCATTTACCCCCCTCACACCACATGAGGACCTCCTCACCTCCCTCACACCACATGAGGACCTCCTCACCTCCCTCCCACCACATGAGGACCATTCACCTCCCTCACACCACATGAGGACCATTCACCTCCCTCACACCACATGAGGACCATTCACCTCCCTCCCACCACATGAGGACCTCCTCACCTCCCTCACACCAAACCATCACCTCACCTCCCTCACACCACATGAGGACCATTCACCTCCCTCACACCACATGAGGACCTCCTCACCTCCCTCACACCACATGAGGACCATTCACCTCCCTCACACCACATGAGGACCATTCACCTCCCTCACACCACATGAGGACCATTCACCTCCCTCACACCACATGAGGACCATTCACCTCCCTCACACCACATGAGGACCATTCACCTCCCTCCCACCACATGAGGACCATTCACCTCCCTCACACCACATGAGGACCATTCACCTCCCTCCCACCACATGAGGACCTCCTCACCTCCCTCACACCAAACCATCACCTCACCTTCCTCACACGGGAGGAGGTCCTCCTCACCTCCCTCACACCACACCATCACCTCACCTCCCTCACACGGGAGGAGGATGTGGGAAACGTTTGGCCACTTAAATTATTGTATATTAATTATATAATACCTTATAGCTATGAAGATTTGTCTTCTGTTAGGCTCAAACTATTAATTACTATTTGTTAACATAAATCAAATAATTATGAGGTTTCCTCTTATTACATTATTATGATGAAATAATGACTGGTGAAAATTTTGTAACGTTCGTCTGTTCTAGATCAAAGATAGTTAAGAAATAAATTAATCATTTTAGCTCTCCTTATTAAATAACTACAGTGCATAAAAGTTAATTAGGTTTGATTCTTTACACAACTTAAAATATGAGTGTTGACAAATTACCTCTCCTTAGATCATTTGATGCTGACCTGACTTGACGCTAAGATATGCGTTTCATTAACTCTTGTTAACACAGTGAAAGGCAGAATTTGAATTTTTGTAAAATTTCTTACTGCATGACATGTACCCGAGAATGAAGTGAAGGTAATACCCGGTAACAGAAGACCAAGTACTGGGTATCAAGAGTGGGATAAAAGTATCATGAGTTCCAACATTTTTGTATAGACAGTATTGTCTAGTTCATACAGTTCCTTGATAAGCTGAGGTTCATGGAACATTGGCTATCTGGCTTCGAATCCTTCAGGGGTGATGAGTTTTCAGTTGTCTATTGGCTTGGGGACCATTCAAACTTTTTATTTATGTTACTCATGTGTCCCCAACAGCTAGGTGATTCGATGAAATATATGTACCCTAAAATTGACCATCGAGTGCTGTCGGGTGTTGGGTAAAAGTCTCACGACTTCCAACGTTTTTGTACAGTCAGTATGGTCTAGATCAGTGGACATCAACCATTTTTAATGTCGTCCACCCCTAGTGGTGATTAAGTAGAAGCTGTCCACCCCCACCCCGAAAAAGTCTCATTAAAAATCAAACGTTTGTAATATTTAAAATCTATGTTTCATATCTCATTTCTATGACTATGTAAACAGAAAAATGTAGTTTCTTTTATTTTTTATTTACCTTTTACATATTTACACCCTCATCTCAAACTAAGAGGCTCAAAATACATAAGATAACATTAAGCATGCCATTTAGACGCATTTTCCTTCACTAACATAAAATTGCAGACAATGTTTGCCATATTTGGTACGGTATCAATAAATAAAACAAATAATTATCCATTAAAAAAAATCAGTGGCTTGGCTGCTGTTGCACTTTGTCTGCTATTAGGTTGAATCGAAGTGTCAGACGATTTTCATGTGCAACTCGCATGAGAGGATCCAAGTTCAGGAATGCATTACGTTTCTTTGTCTTCACCAAAACTAAACTAGAGAACCCTTTATCACACAAATATGATGTTGGCATCTGTACAAATATGGCTATTGCCTGCTCAGCAAGATCATTGTACTCTGGAATATCAAACAGGGTAACCCAGAAATCCATGGGATGGCTAAATGTCTTGAAAACTTCTTTTTGTGAATAATCCGCTCGAAGATCCAAATGAGCATCACAATGATCAGTTCCTTCATCTGGGAAGGTATAAGTATCCACATGTTGGAGGTCAGCTGGTCATTCTCATTGTCTGGGAAATAAAAGTCAAGGCTTTCGTGCATTAAAGTAAGATGTCTGATAACTAAGTGTGACATATGTACTTCCAGTGTCTGCTCAGTTGCCTGCATACCATGTTCCCAGCTACATTCTCACGAGTCAAATAATTCAAAATCAGAAAAGCACCTCGCTTCTAAATTGCTTTTCCATTTTTGTCACTTTCAGTTTAAATGCATTTATGTTCCCTATACTTGTAAAAATATGCCCACCTTTGCCTTGCTGACTGATGTTTAGCTTGTTCAGATGATCGAAGATTGAAGCCATGTAAGACAATTTTACCCGCCAGAGCACATCCTGACATATAACTACCATGGGGTTTGCTTCCTCAGTAAAGAAAACTCAGAGCGCTCTCTCAATGCAAACACTCGATTAAGACCTTACCCCGAGAGCGCCAACGTACTTCAGTATGAAGGAGGAGATTTGTGAAATTAGCTTCCATATCCTTACACAACTCACGAAACATTCTATGTTTTTTTGCATGTGCATAGATACGATTAACCATTTTGACATCATCAATTAGAAGCTCAAGTCACTTTTCTCCTTAACATTTCTAGTTTCATTCAGTTGCTTTGCCACTAACGCTTCCCTGTGAATCACGCAGTGAATTACAATACAATTGGTGAGACTGCTTCGATTTTCTTTACAACGTCACTGATTGCACCGACCATAGCTTTTGCACCATCAGTAGTAACAGATTTGCATTTCGACCAGTCAATGCCCTCGTCAATAATGAAATCATGAGGTTTCTGAAAAATATTGTGTGCTGTTTCTACGCCCAGTTGGAGGCAGCACAATTAATGTTCAACAATGGTTTTCTCTTCTAAGTCTGGAAACGAACAGTAAACAATCAGCTGTGCTTCTCCTATGTCTGTGGTTTTGTCCAGTTGAATGCCAAACGAAGCGGCTAGACGCAATTTTTTAACACACTGTTCCTTCAGGTCATCTGCTAACATCACAGACCGACGACTTATTGTAGTATTAGACAACGGAATCTGCTTCTCTTTCTTCACTGCATCTTCCCTCCATGTATAAGGTCAGCTGCTGCTTCAAGACACGGCAGTACAACATTTTCAAGTTCAGTGAATGGCTTTTTTTTCTGAAGAACGATGTGTGTCATCTTAAGAGAAGCAAGAGTAAGTGCTTTCATGTCAGAGGGCTTAACTTGACTTTTAAAGGTCGACTGTTACTTCAAGTATGCTTCCAAAGTTGCCTCAAACAGTTGTTTTGATTTGTTTTAGTGTTCCGGGTACTTCGTCTTTAAATACCGTGTAAGTTTGAAGGAACAACATTTTCATTACTGTATGTGGCATTACAAAAGAAGCACTTGCCTGGTGGGAAGAGATTTGAAGCTTCATGTACTGGCCGGATGAATCCAGATACAATGTGCTCATCATTCCACCGTTTTCGTCGCTTTTATGTAATGAAGATGCATCATTTATGGAAGCCTCCTTTTCCCCTGTGAAGTCCTGTGATAGAGCTCCATCTAGATTTGAAACATCTTTTCTTGTTGCATCAACTGCTGCACCAACTGCAACAGGTTTTGCAGGCTCAGGATTACCATCTATCTTTTTGAAGTACTTGTAAATTGACATGGCCTGCAAAAGTTGAGCAACAATGTTGAAATCTGGAAATAAATATGAGTTAGCTTTTTTTGTTATAATAACTAAATTAATTCAAATATAAATCTGAAACCAAACTAATCTAAATAGGAACGACACAGTACTAAGACAAAATAACTAATCAGAATTAATGTGGAAATAATACTTTATTTAAATATAATTTTGAAATATAATAAAACCAATTAGTTCCCCTAAGACTGTATTAAAGGCAAGTTGTAATAATAATAATAATAATAATAATAATAATAATAATAATAATTATTATTATTATTATTATTAAGTATTACACACAGGCGTCACTAGAGGTGCAGGCTCACTGTCCAACGTGAAGTGAACAAGCACAGTTACACTGCAGTAATAACTGACATACCAGTCACCACTCCCCGAGTCCACAGTTGACAGTGTTGCCAATTCAGCCAATTGAGAGCGGGAACTCAGCTGCATGATTCGTGACAACCAATTGCGAGACAGTCCCTCGCGTGGTTGTACTATCGGGGTCTTGCGAGTAGGCGAGGTGGCAACCTCGATGTTACAATAGGTAAATATGGATTTGTAACATGTATTTTAAGAAGTCTAGGAGAGAGAGAGAAAGAGAGAGAGTCTCTTGGTATATTATACAGACACGTGCAGGTAAGGATCTCGTCCACCCCTAGACAGCTGTTCAATTTACTTAATCTCGTCCACTATAAGGTGGACTGTCCACCCAGTTGAATAGCACTGGTCTAGATGGTACTGTACTTATATGCTGAGGATAACATGGCTATATGGGTTCGAAACCTTCAGGGGTGTGGAGTTTTCAGATATATACATATACATATGTACATTATTTATAAGTTCAGAGTAAAAAAAAACTCAGTAAAATAGTTTCACGCAGAACTAACCATAATATTCATGAGAAATTTGAGAACTGCAGCGATCCAGAGCTGCAGTCAGTATGAGCAGTACATGTACATGTTCCTTGTACATGTTCTTCTAGACCGAGAGATCAGAGAACAAACTGTTAAATATATATACGTGACATTATGAAAATAGATATTATTGATGAATGATTTTTAAAAATTCTCAGCATGTGGTAAGATAAGAACTGATAAAGAAGAAAAATAAATGTAAACAAGGGAGATAAGCTATCGGAGAGGTACAGAGCGATCAGCTGGTGGAGGGCAGTGGGTGGAGCATCTTTAGACCCTGATTAGTAAGCGGTACAGTACACATCGTGCATGAGGCAACCAGCGGCACAGGTCACATCGTGCATGAGGCAACCAGCGGTACAGTACACATCGTGCATGAGGCAACCAGCGGCACAGGTCCCATTGCGCATGATTCCCCAAAGGTATGAGTGTGAGGGCATCTTGGTGGCCACAAACTCTCCAGACAAAAGTCCAAGATGCTCTCGATAACATTCTCATAAGCATCTAAGTCGAACTCAGCTAAAACTTTAAATCATCGTTGAATATTTCTTG